>JANBPO010006859.1:656760-916699 GCA_024336825.1 Amorphophallus titanum
TTTGGTAAGAAGCGTAAGGAAGGCAGAGATCAGAGGCAGGCGTCTTCAGCTAGTGTCTAGTAGTCGATGCCTTATCAACGTCAGGGATCAGTCGGTAGTTCTCGGGGGTCATGTCCTCAGTGTGGCGAATCACATCCAGGCAGGCAGTGCACGATGTTAGTGATTTGTTTCAAATGTAACCAGACAGGACATATGGCGCGTGACTATCCTCAGAGGCCGCGTCAGCCACCCCAGTATCCTCAACAACAGCAGTTTCAGCTGTAGGGGCAGTATCCGCCCCCTGCTGGATCTATTAGACTTTTGTAAATAAACCCAAAGATCCTTAAGGACTAACAAATTGGCTTATAAAGCCTTACAATTACAAACTCATTTTACACAAATGCAAACTAAAAGGTTAGTGCCCGGTGTTGATTCCCATCAATTTTGCTTGGTCTTTGGGGTAAATGGGCTTATTTATTCCAATTTCTTAGTTTCCACCGCCCTCGCTATACATGGTCTAGCGATGGACTATGTAGGTTTTGGACGGTCATTTTGAAGACCGCTTATGTCTTTCGGAGTCCTACGTGCATTTATCTCTGGATCAATTGGCTATTTTCTGAAATTCCACCGACAATCCTATACACGGTCTATAATTAGGCCGTTTATTCAGGTTGGACGGCCCATCGTTGGACCGTGTATAGGCCAGAGTCCTAAACCGATTGATTTTTCCAGATAATTATCTATTTATCTCAGTTTATTGATTTATCACTGACACCCGGTCCACGATCTAGCAATAGACCGTGGGACTATTTGAGTGGTCTATCGGTGCACCATTTATATCCTGAGTGTCCTGTGCTGGGTCAGCCGGTCTGTTATGTGAGATAAATAGATTATTTATCATTTTATTTATTTATCACCGATAGTTGTAAGTGGCCTAGCATTGGACCGTGTACAGTGGTGGGCCGTCCATCGTTCGACCGCGTATAGGACCGAGATCCTTGGGCTGGCTGGCTTTTCTCTCTCCACTCGTGGTTAAACCTCTAACTTGTTCCACCATTTTCTCACCGGGTTCTCAACCAAACGCAATACCGTTTGATCCTAGTGAGGGCTGGGAGTATTATCTATGAAATATCCTAAATAATCTTGGCCCAATTCCCACAGGGACAAGACTTTCATGGGTCTATAAATAGAACGCTTAGTCCAATCTTGCGAGCGAGGGAGATCCAGCGTTCGTGACGAATGCTGCCGAATTCTTGAGCGAACCATAGTTAGGGAGGAAGGCTCTCTACGTCTGTTTAGGCCTTCGATTCAAGGGATTAGTCATTCTTTAGTGTCTTTAGTCCGGTGTTTAGCTATTCTTTCATCCATTGCATGATCACTTTCCTCCTCTTTCATCCACATTGGCATACTCAATTTTCACCCTTCCTACTATTTTTCACGCCCCTTAGGGGGTTAAAAAACCCAACCCCCAGGTATCTCCCATCCCTACAAATCGCTGATCCATAACTTTGGGGAAATAATCCCAGACCGCTGAGCCTCACAGCTTGCTAAACTGAGGAATATATCCTCACCGCTGAGCAATATAGCTTGGTGTCCGAGGAGCCAATCCTCGCCACTGAGTAACATAGCTTGTTGTTCGAGAAACCAATCCTCACCGCTGAGCAACACAGCTTGCTGACCCAAGGAATCAATCCTTGCTGCTGAGCAAAACAGCTTGCTATAAGAACAAGGAACCAAAGAAAGCAAAACAATAAGAAATCAAGAATGAAAACAAGAAGAATATAGCTCTCGCAGGAGCAACATGGCTTGGATCTAATCCAGAGGCCAACACCGATCTGATCTGATCATCAAGATGCTCTGGCTACTTCTTAATCACTTTTCTCTCAAACACTTTCTCTTTCTTTTTCTTCTCACGATCTTACTTTTCTCATGGCTACTATCACTCTCTTTACAAAGCTCACACTCTTTTCTTTTCTTTTGATCTCACGCTCACTGGCACGCCTTCCACTTCTTCTGGTGGTCTCTCTTTCTCAGATGACTACACTTCTTTCCTTGGCACCCCCTTCAATTCCTCTCCACTCCGCCCCTATTTATAGAACAGGGGTGCCGAAAATCCTTTTAGATAAAGTGATTTTATTCCATCCTCTTTCTATTGGCGTGATTCTTGTGGTCCCCACAAGATTCCATCGAGAGCATGTGGATGAAACACTCCCACCAAGAAGATACTTCTGAAATGCGCTGATCCATGGTTCCACGTGTCAGTTAAAAGAGTCGAAGCTCTTTAAGATGCAGCCACATGGAAAGTTATTCTGTTAGCAAACTCCAAGGTTCCAGGTATTCACCTCAGATCACGTGCCCATCATATGCTCCCTGGGTTCATGTGCCACTTACCTTCCTTTCCTGGGATCACGTGCCAGTGCTTTTAGATCGACCTCATGTGATTGCCTGCTAAGTGTCACTGATGTCACCTTAGTGTTGTTGTTGTCTATCCTGTGTTCACTGATTTGTCGACCTTAGCTGCAAAAAGGTACTTCACAGTATTAGCTTCATCCAGATATCCAATCTTCGTAAAAGAATCAGTATTTGCTGGTTCGAGTCCCATTAGAGCTTGAATTCATTGCTGTAGCATGCTCTTGAATCTGGTTTACCAGGATTGCTTAAGGCATATGTATATTGTGTTTTATTGAGTTTGTTTGATCATGAATCATACCCAAAACTCAACCAGTTTACCCATTTACCTAGAAAATTTGTAGGGTCCAACGTAGGTTGGGTATATGCACTTCAAGTATGGGTCTACCCGTACCCAGCTCACCTACAGCCCTCGTCAGAAGCAAGCCATAGTCTCTTGCTCCAGCATTAAGGTGGAGTATCATGCTATGGCAGATACCCGTATTGAAATTGTTTGGTTCAGGCACCTTCTGCTCTGTTCAGGTGGTGGCTAGTCAGCAAATCGCCAGCAGTCTCAGTATATCAGGGATTGCCCTAATAGGAAAACTACAATGCAACCAGGACTTCTCATGCAACATGGTCGTACGGCAGCAAATGCCATTGGATCTTAATTCGATATTACTTTACCTGGTCGCACTGTAGCATATGCCATCGGATCTTAATCCAATGTTACTCCCTTTGGCCCATTGCAAACATGACTGCTGTGACTTTTGCAGGAAAAGAGCACCCGTGTGCCATCCCTCTTCTCTCCCCACCACGTGCCATCTCTCTTTCTCTCTGTCTATCGATCTATCACTTTCTCTCTGTGAGGTCCGAAACCCCTTCTACTGTGGCATTCACGAACTCTTTGTGGGCTCCTCTGATTTCACCATGGTCATTGAGGAGTTCAAGGGGTTTCGCAATGAATGTGGTCTACAATGCAGCATGGACCTACTTGGCTAGCTGGACCTCCCCCTCCATGTGGAGGGGGGGTCAACAAGCAGGCCAATGGGAAGGAGGTCGTCGACGTGTTCAAGGGAGTCCAGTTCAGGTGGTGGCTAGCCAGCAAGCAGGGAAGAACCAGTTAAGGCACTCGGACAACAGTGGGCCACTGGAGAGTCAATCTTTTGAGGTCAGATTCTACCTGAAGAGCAAGGCTGTGGCCATGGGCTCTTACCTCCCTCACATCATGAGCAAATTCAGGGCCATGAAAGCGGAAGACAAGACAATCAAGTTCTACATGGAACGCCATCAAGTTTGACCACCCAGTCATGCTCGATACCTTGACCATAGAGCCCAAGCTCAAGCAAATGGTGATGGAGGACTTGTGGAAGTTTGTTAAGAGCAAGGATTACTACAGGAAAGTAAGCAGGGCATCAAGTCCAGCTTGGTCACCACCATGGGCAAGTTTCTCAAGTTCGTAGGCTGCAATGCAGATATACATATTATTCCGAAAATAGAAAGTGCAGATTCCATACCGAACCTTCATTCAATAATTTCTGCATCCGATGGTGTAAGTCGATTCTGTGCTTGTTACATTAGATGTACCTGATATTTCTCAAGTTATAGTCCAATCTGAATATATTTCAGAAAAAAAACTGGATTGATGATCTTTGCGGTGGTTTCCTTCAGTGCATTTATTAATGTAGTACAGTTGTCAAGGTAGTTGCCTAGGCGCCGTCTAGGTGACCAGGTGCTAGTCCAGGCCCAAGGTGCTGGGCCGCCTTTTTTGGGCCCAAAAAGATGCCATAGGCTTTCGCTAAGGCGGGCCAGGCGGTCCGTTGGGCGCCCTATGGCTGCCTGGTCCGGCGCACCAAATAATAGGATCCGGGCCTGGTCCTATTGTTACCTGGTGTATCTTCTATTTAAATGAAACCATGGCCCCATCCGCCCGATTGTGATCCCTCGGTCTGTTGTCTCACTGCTTACCTCACCGTCGCAGCTGCATCTCTCTCATACACACGCATTCTCCGTCATTCTCTCCTCTTTCCGAACACCCTCTCTCTTGGCCATTGCACATGCACACAAACACAGTCACCACACGGGCACATATTGCCTCCTCCCCTCTCTCTCTTATGAACTTGCTGCCTAGGTGCCGCCTAAGCGCTTAGGCATCCTGGGGATCCAAGCTCGCTTGGTTGTTTTGTCGCCTTGACAACTATGTAATGTAGTAATTAGTTGGTGCATGTTAAATTAATTGGAGTGAGCTTTGGATTCACTAACTTCAGTTTAACCAGTTACCAGCCCCAGTTTGGCTCTCCTTTGTCAACATTAAGCCCTCTTTTGCATAAGGTGAAGATTGCAAGTCCAATTTTTTTCAGACTGATGTTCACAATGTTTCCTATGCAATTTGTCTAACTCCAAAGGTCATGTGCATCTGTGTTAAAGAAAACACAGAGCCCTAGATTCTTTAGGAAGAGACTGTTGATGTTATTTTTTAATCTGCTTCATTGTCAGTGTGTAAAAGCTCTGTGTTGTAGACATCTTCATTTGAGCATAAGGGGGGCAACCTGTGCTAGAGTAGTCCATTCTGTGGTAGCTTGGATGGGAATGATAATTTGCGGCTGGAGGTACGGTTTCCTCAATTCTTGTCCTTTCTCAGGACAGATTGTCTAAAATTCCTTAGAAAATTCATAACTTAACGTAGAAAGATCAAAATGGGATGAGACTAGGCTTATTAGAAAGCTTGGGACCTTAGCCCAAACTCTTATGTTAAGGTAGAAATTCAATTCGCACCAGAATCCATGGTTCTAAGCCCTTTTCTGCCAACTATCATCAGGAGGTATGACTGCTGGGTGAATTCACATGTAATTAATAGAAAAATCATAACTCATGCTGGGATCGACGAACTTCGATAAAACCACCACCAAAATTTAGATCAAGAATTCCTACTGATTTCATTTGAAGATACTCCACCCAAATCCCAACAGAAAAATGAGTTCACTCGCATTTATGATCAGGTAGATGAAGGGTCACAACTGGAACATGGGAAATGAATGTTAATATTGTGAAAATCATATCTCATGCTGAAGTTGATGAAATTCGATGAAACCATAACCCAAAGTTAGATCTCGAAGTCCTCTTCATTTCATATGAATATATCCCAACCAAATTCCCAATAGAAAAATACATTCACTCGCATTTATTATCAGGTAGATGAAGGGTCACGATTGGAACATGGGAAATAGATGTTAAAATTGTGAAAATCATATCTCATGCTGGAGTTGATGAAATTTGATAAAACCTTAACCCAGAGTTAGATCTCGAAGTCCTCTTCATTTCATAGTGAAGACACCCCAACAGAAAAATGTGCCCAGTCACATCTATGACCGGGTAGGCGAAGGGTCACCTCTGTTCAATCGAGGGGGTGCTTAGCATTAACTCCTCTTTAAACCAGCAACCTTTGGAAGTAGGCTGGAGCCTTCTGGATCATGGACAAGACCTTGGGAGGCTTGAAAACTATATAAAGAGGTGGGTTTCATGGGTGATCAACCTTTAGCAACACTCATCTTCCTTTTTTTGTCACCTACGGTCCCTCTTGTGAAAGGAAGAAAGGTGAGGGACCTTGGCCCTTGCATAGGAGGGTGGACCTGTAGTGAAGTCTTGGTGGGTCTGGGGTGTGAATCTCATCCCCGGATCGGAGGGTAAAGCTAAGGTGGATCTGGGGTGTGGATATTATCCCCAGATTGTCGGTTAACGTCTCAAAGGCTGGCACCTAACCTCAAACTTTAGGGGGGTCAATGATGCATTAGAATGGTTTTAAATATATTTTATACACTTTTAAAAGATCCTTCCTCTCCTTTATTCAAAAGGTCAACAAAAGGGGGAGGAGTCACTATCTTAGACCAGGAAAAAAAAGAGGGCAACTTGGATTTTTCTTCCAATGTTCCAAGTCCTCCCATGGACCAAAGACTAGCCCAAGTGGGCCCTCGAACCTATGTGGACTAATGGGAAGGAAGGTGGGGGTCTCGTCGGGCCATTATTTCCTTTTGCAAAGAAACCCACTAAATCCTAAGGACTCACACATTGGCTTATAGTTGCCATACAATTGCACACCCAATAACTCAAGGACATAATTGCAAATAAAAAAATGGTGGCCTTGCTTTGATGTCCCCATGAGAGAGCTTGATGGTTCGGCCGCGACTGGTGTAGAGGCATCCTCGCTCTCGCTGTTACAAGGATGAAGGTGGGAGATTGGCTCCCAAGAGTGCCTGAGAATGGCTCTGGGAGGGCTTGGTTAGCCCCGTTATTTGGCTGGGAAGGGAGGTTGGAAACAGGGACTGGTTTTGCCTCCCGCGGGAGAAGACCAGTTTCACTGGTTGTAGCTGAGGTGCGTGATTTAACTTGGATGGCCTGTAAACTCACGCTCTAGTGCATAGTGTATAGGTTGGGTGTGTCACGGATGAACATAGATCTAGAGGGGTGGTAAACAGATGAACCCCAAATTTTAATATCACTCAAGAAGATAGAGTAATAAGTGCGGAATAAAAATGATCTGACAACAATGAAGAACACCGAGGCAATATGACTTGACTTACTGAAGATCAATGTAGAGTGGCAAATAGTATGAAAGATGAAAAGCTCCAAATGCAATCAAGAGAGGAGTGAGTTTCACATTAACCAACAACAATGGCAAGACATAGGAGGATATAGTAGTATGCATCAGCCATCAGTCTAACATCTATATGTGGTACCTATCAGAGGCTCTCCTCACGCAAGAGGTGGAATTCCAGGGGTAACCTATCCTTCTAGCCACGCCTTTTTATATACCCACTGGATGTGAGACTTAAGCAAGGAAACTAGATAACCAGTTTAGATAGTAAAACACATGCGTGACTTGGGCATTCCTAAGCATATATCTAACCAATGAGTAAGATGGAATGCAAACACACAAGAGACAAAAATAATCACACTGGACAATAGTTTTAGGTGGCTCAGTTTTCACCTACATTCACCCCACACTCTAACTGAGCAGGGGATGCTGCACCCCGCCTTGAACTGAGGCAGGGCCGCCACTCCCCTGCATCCATGATCAGACATGCTCGATCTTTGAGAACTTGATATTCTCGCCCCCACGCTCGTGTGTGAGGGAGTATGTTAGTATACTTCTTCATTGGGCAGCAAAGAATGCCCCCACTCCTCCCAGGGCCGATCGGCACGACGGGAGGTGAAAGCCTCGGGTTGATTTGGCTGGGACAGCGCGAGGCATATCTCTTCATTTTCTGCTTCTTCAGTCGTCTGACCTGGGTCGGCTGACAACGTGTTACAAGAGAAGGTGGTGCTTCCCTTTTCATCCTTTGACATTTTTCTTCTTCTTCCCTGGGCGGTTGATGCGTTCCTCCACACTGGGTCGCCATGCAGCTGCCAATGTATGGATACCATGTTGACAGCCTTTTTGAAGTCGGGGAGCTCATGGGGACATGGAGGATCTACTCTGAATTCACCCACCTAGAGCTCTCCTCTTTTAATCATACCTTCGATAATGTCTTTAAATACATAGCAGTCTTCAATGGAGTGCCCCAGTATCTGGTGATATCGGCAGAAGCGGGGGTCGTCTCTTCTTCTAAGATCACCCGGCCTCCTTAGCTCTTGCGGGGTGACCTTATTGTATTTGGTAGCCCATTCACACAAAAGTTGGGTCTGTTCCTTAGGAAAGGAGTAAGGCTTCATCATTTTGGCCCGCAGGGGGGGGGACTTCTTGATATTCGGTCGGTCTAGCCAGTGAAGGACTGGCGACGACCCTCTTATCCTTATTCCTTTTCTACTCGAACATCCGAAAGTCGACCGTATGCACTTCTTCGGGCGGAGGCCGTCTATCGACTGATTCAACCCTACAGCTCAAGGTTGCAGGGGCAGAGGAGAGGAAAGCCTCAATTTCTGCCACTATATTGTTTAGCCAGTCAAATGACCTGATTTCAATTCTGATCATCTTTTCGAGGACTTCCCACTTCAAATTTTGTTTGCAGATCTACACTGCTTCTTCTTGGTGTGGTGGCCGCCTGCATCTCATACTGAGATTCTGTCATCTTATGATATACTCCAAAGCAGTTTCATCAGTCCTCTGCTTGGTGGCATATAACTCGGCCATAGTTATTTCTCTTTCAGCAGTGTGGAATCACTCCTGGAACTTTCGTTGCATGTCGGGCCAGTCACTGATAGACCCAACCGGTAAGTTCGAATACCACTCAAACGCGAGTGTAGTAAGGGAGGACCCGAAGTACTTGAGCAAGTAGGACTCGTCAGCTGCCAGATTGCCCATTAGGTTGATATAGTGAGCTATGTGCTCTTTCGGTGAGCCTTGGCCACTGAACTTCTTGAACTTTGACAGTTTATTGATGCCAGGAGGCAACCTCTTGGCCGCATGATAGACAAGGTAAGGTACTTGGTACAGCTCAAAAGTGGTCCAATCTTTATCACCCCTAGAGGCTAGCTTCTCTTCAATCATCTGATCTATCATCATTTCATTTGTCCTTGTCGGGTTGACCGAGCCTGGGTGGAGGTGGGTAGGTTGTGCCCCTAGAGTGGCCAGTACCATCGCCTGTGGGGCCACAGGAGACCCCTGGGGAGGTAAAATCGGTGGCGGGGCTGGTGCTGTGTGCAATGCCTGTTGCAGAGGCATGCCCCCAATTTAGCTGGGGATTGGTGGAAATGCTACAGCCTGCGGAGTCGCTTCCAAGGGGTGTCCACTGCCCCTGGGCGCTTCGAGTAAAACCTCGGTCTGTCGAGATGTTATGGGTTGGGCATTCCTTTCACCCAGTTGTTTCTTCAGCAGCTCAATCTCCTGTTGGTACTGTTGCACCCTGTACAGCATTGTAGGGTCATTGGTGGGGAGACTGGGTGAGGCCCCTGTTTCTTAGGCCGAGGCATCTTCAGGTGATGTGGAAGGCTAGCCGCTGGTGCCTCCAGTGGTAATTACATTGGCCGTTAGAACCGTGGAGGGTTCTTCCTGGGTGGTCTCTTTAGTGCCTATCTGGGCCATCTCGCCTGCCGCCCCTCCTCTTCTGGTGAGAAGACCGGGCCTGGTGGTGAATCTAGTCACCTCTTCGGGGTCGATGGGTGAGGCCCCATACCGACCGAAGATTCCTACCATGTTGCAGGTGAAAACTCTTCGGCTCCTGTTTCTTCTTGCCATCCTCCTTGACGGCCTGCTCGGGAACACCAGTCTATCAAAGACCGACCGTCGGGGCTCCGCTCCCTCCCATAAAGGGGACTGCTGCAGCTGCTCCGACTAGTTCCCTGACTCCGCTCTGGGCACCGGCCGGGTCTGTTCTTCTTACTGGAAGGCGGAGGCCACTGCCCCTAGTAGTCTTTGGCGACCCAACAGAGTACTCCCCGGGCCTTGGAGATAGTTTCTCATGGCTTGCTCAATCCCTTCCCACTCCCGGTCAGGGAGAGTAGCCGGTGGCCGTGTGGTGATGGCAGCGGGGGTGTAGGCTGTAGGCTCCAGGCGGGCAGCTTGGTGCCGATGCCTGCGATGCTGGCGATGAGAATTTTCTGGCAGGGCCGATGCAGCGACTACCGGTTGGTGGGTCGGGGTCGTCATCTCCACCCTGTCATCTCGTCGGGCCCTCCTCGGGCGAATGCAGCTAGGTCCAGCTTGGGTGGGTGCAATGGTCTAGGCTTCCCTGGGAATCCAGACTTGTTTGAGCTTAGCCAACTTGTGAACCGACGTGTTCTTCGGTGCTGCGGCCGAGAGGGCAGGCATCACCTTCTCCTTCATCTTCTCCAGCCCCTGAAAGGAGTTGCAGACCAGAACAGTTGGTACGATGTGGTCTGAAATTACTTCAGACTTCCGCCCATTGAGGTGGACTCGGATGCTCCCGACGATCATGGATTTCCCAGAGCTGGAGATTCGATGCCCTAGGGTAGCGCCAGTGTCGTTCCTTCGGAGCCTCCTCCGGTGAGATGTCGATCCCTGGTGAGATGGACCGATAGCCTAGTGCACGTGATGCACGTTGCAGCTCAGCGTCTTGGCTGGGATGCCATTGTCATTCTTGGCCGGGGCTCGGCCAACAACAGCTTCAATGGCTCCCTGGAGGGGAGCGTTGGTCCTGGGCTCGTCGGACACTTCCACGTCCAGGATGTTGACAAAGGCCACCCCAAGGAAGTTGGGGAAGCTGACCATGGGAGGGAAGCTCCCGAAACTGAGGGGGACGGCGAGGTAGCCACCCTCAATATGGCTCTTAACGGGTTGTGAGCTGAAGGTAGTCACCATTCTTGTCGCCAAAGTGTAATTTTCTCTGCAATTACAAAGGTAGCGCAATCAGTATTACAAGAAGGGGGCCGCAGGGCCCCTAATTTCGGCAAAGAGATGAAGGGTGGATCAGTCCCACCGGGCGTGCCAGACTTGTGGATGCACTAAAATTCACTCGGATATTCTGTTCGGGAATATGAATATGCAAGAAAATAATAAGACAATGATGCATGCAAACGAGAGATGATGAAAAGGCTAATAAACTAGGTGTGCCAAGGCTAATGGACTAGAAGAGAAAGCCTCCCGCTGCCCCTGTTGGCAGTAAAGTAAGAGGGAAGAATGAAGGCGACGACGCTTCACAGGCAGGAAACAGAAGGCCCTTCTTCAACAGCATGCACCCATATTGTCCTTCAGAATTACGATTAGCCTTCTACCGAAGGACAGAGCCACTATTTATAGACTTTAGAAACCCCAAAAGACCTAGTTCCAATGGGATTGGAACAGAGATCAACCTTACCCAATTAAACTCCCTTCCCTATTCGAACTGACAGATTAAAACGAAGCAGGACTCTTCCGGGGAAGGTCGCAGATGAAACAGAAACGGAACTGAAATGACGACACTCCAAGGGTCGCTATTCACTAAATGACGCCACTCATGGAGCCGTCATTCCTGATTTGTCATATTTTAAATAAAAACGACGACTTTCAAACAGGCGCTTTTCATAAAACAATGCCTCCATGAAGGGCGTTAATTCAAGACATTATCTAGATAATTTTCATAAAATCAAGAATTATCAGGAAATGACGCCTCTTCTGAAAGGCATTAATTAATGAAATGACGACCCTGAGAGTGCCGTTAATTAAAACAAATGACATCCTTTACAAAGGCGTTAATTATAAAAATGCATAAAAACTTCATATTAAGCAAATATTGAAGTCCAATTTGATTGTCACAAAGTAACATGAGATTTAGCCAACAAAACATCAAATTTGGCGTGTCTACAATAGCTGTCAATCTAACGTGGACGGCCCGGGACAACCCTTGTCTGGACCGAGCAGCGACAACCCTCCAGTTCCAGCAGCCTCAACCACTGGCTTCGAAGACCCATGGGTGTATGAAGCCGCCACTAATGATGAAGACTTCATCGACTTTCAGCCTGCTCCTCCTGAGCTGGAGGACGGCGGTCAGGAAACCATCGACGAGTTCTTCGAGACCAACCTGGGTGGAGACGGGGCCCCTCAGCCGACATTCCTTAGTGCTCTCCTCACTGAAGCAGAGAGGCAAGACTACAAGCAGTTCCTGCTCGAATACAAAGACTGCTTCGCCTGGACATACCAGGAGATGCCAGGGTTAGATCCCTCCATAGCGGAGCACTTCGAAAAGTAGTTTTGTATATATCATCATCCTTGATTCTAAGCTGGTGGTAGCCCGACCTAAGGTCTATCTTGGAAAAATATTCTGCTCCCAAAAGCTGATCGAAGAGCTCATCAATACGTGACAATGGATACTTGTTCTTGATTGTGAGTTGATTCGGTCGCTGGTAGTCAATACAGAGCCTGAGAGTCCCATCCTTCTTCTTAACAAAGAGAACTGGCGCACCCCAAGGGGATGTGCTAGATCGAATGAAACCCTTGTCTAATAACTCTTGAAGCTACCTTTTCAGTTCCTTAAGTTCTGTGGGGGACATCCTGTAGGGAGCTATAGAGACATGTGCTGCTCTAGGAATGAGTTCAATAGTGAAGTTTACTTCCCTTTCGGGTGGTAAACCAGATAAGTCTGAAGGGAATACATCTGGAAACTCATTCACGATGGGGATTTCTGCTAGAATGATTTCCTTAGACTCGGTAACAATTACAGAAGCGAGAAAAGCTTCACAGCCTTACGAAATAAGTTTGCAAGCGTGAAGAGAAGAAATAATGGCAGGATATTTCCTATACTTGATTCTAAAGATGGAAAATCTTGGGAAGCCTAGTTTGCAAAAGGATATAACCCTATTTTGGCAATTTATATCAGCATTATGATCTACAAGCCAATCGACCCCTAAAATGGCATCATAGCCTTTCATGTCGAGGCATACTAAGTTTGTGGGGAGATTGTGACCTTCCACTATTACCTCACTATTAGGATAGTAATCGGTAAGCTTTATTCTAGAACCTAAGGGTGTGGTGATAGCAAGATCTGAAGGTAAGTGAACAGATGAAATTGACAATATCTTTACAAAAGCAGTGGATATGAAGGAATGAGAAGCACTAGTATCAAATAGAACAAATGCAGAATAAGAATAAATTTGAATAGTACCTTCCATAAGCCCGCCGTCCCTAGGCGCTTCATCATCTTCTAGATCAGCATTGAGGTGAGCCTGCCTCTTACGTCCACCACCGGAAGGTTGTTCCTTCATAAGGGGGCAATCTGGCATGCGATGCTCCCTACTGTCGCAACGTAAACAAGTGCCGAGGCGCTTCTAGCATTCCTCGGTCGAGTGGCCAAACTTTTCGCAAAAAGTGCAAGCCACCATGACTTGCTTTTCCTCTTCCTTGACTTTCTTATTCTTCTGGGGCATCAGCAGTTCCAGAAGCAGCATGACTAGAAGTGGTGGCCATTTCAACAACTACAATCAAGAAAATCAAAGAGGATTAGACAAGATCGAAGTCACAATAAGATAAGAAGTTTTAACAAAATTTCGACAGCATCTCACCTTGTTTGGGTAAGCTCGAAAGAGTAATAGGAAGAACATCCACCAAGAGGGGATGCCTCCTCAATAAAAGAGGACATAGTCCCATTATGAAATAAGGGAAAAATCTAACAAAGGAGAAATCTCTTCTCGTAGACCCTCACGCCGAGCGCCGTCACGGGATGAAAACCACGCCGAAGAGAAGAGAGAGGAAGCTCGGGTAAAAATGAGCCTCCCCAAGGCCTCGACTGCTTAAATAGGGTAAAACCCTAAAGTGCGTTGAGACCACCGATCGCGAGCACGCCAAGGCCATGCCACTGGGCACGCCGAGATAGGCATGCTGAGACCCCTGCCACGCCGACTTTAGGCGCGTCGAGAAGCCCTCTCAATCAAGATGAGATGCTGGCCATCCTTGTAAAATCAAGACTCAACAGGCTCATATTAGCCCAAAACACTTATTTTAGGAATGAGTGATGAAGATTGTACAAACAGAATGAAGATATAAGGCTATAAATAGACAAAGTCAATAGGGTTAAGCACAAAGTACATTAAAGGATACACCCGCAGGCCGTGTGCTGCTCATCCTTCGCTCACGCCACCTGTTGGTGGGGGGCATTTGTTGACATCAAAAATTTACAATCAGTCGAAATCACAGAAAGCTGAAAGCAGATGGCTAGTCTACTGAAGGTCAAATCGAAGATTAGACTACAATGATGTTCCTCAAAGCTCCAACCATGATAGAAGGAAGGTCTATCATAGTTTATACTTTATCCGGCTAAAGCCTTTGGCAAAGCTGCTACCTGGTGCGATCGTCATTTCGAACGATCTAGCCAATTAAACCAATCATCAAAGTCAATGAAGTTCCAGTCATTCGTGGGCGAGGAAAGACCTCCACAACATCATGGAAGAAGAAAGAGGACGGGATTAACATCACCGGCCAGCAAGGTTAAATACCATATAATAGAAGATTGCTAAGGATTGCATTACAGGGGCTTGATAAGAAAAGGGATATATAGGGTTGCAGTCCATATATATATGGGCTTGAAAGAGGGCCCATTAACACCAATGTGCAATATTTACACAACTAACTAAATATGCATGCTAACAAAAAATAAGAAGTTTATTTACATACATGTGCCTTGAGCTTTATTTACCTGACCATACATTTTTCAGCTCCCAAGCACCCTACGACAAAAATTCTCATTTGAACTTTTTAGGTACCCAAGCTTGCTTGGGTCCTTGTGGGTTAATTCTTTGGGCAACTGCATCTTTCTTTCTCAAAGCAATCAAGTCATCTTCCCTCATTGTATGACAGTCATACATCTCATGCCCAGTTTTCCCATAGTAAAAGCAGTGCACAAAAGATTTAATGTTTCTCTTATGTGCATGTTTATGTGCATTAAGCTTTTATGGGTGAGGAGTGAAGTTAGCATTCTTGGAATGAAATTGATACATCTTTCTTTCTCAAAGCAATCAAGTCATCTTCCCTCATTGTATGACATTCATACATCTCATGCCCAGTTTTCCCATAATAAAAGTAGTGCACAAAAGATTTAATGTTTCTCTTATGTTCATGTTTATGTGCATTGAGCTTTTATGGGTGAGGAGAGAAGTTAGCATTCTTGGAATGAAATTGATACCTTCCCTTTAGATGCCAGCGCTTTTGTGGGTGAGCAGGGAAGTTAGCATTCTTGGAATGAAATTGGTACCTTCCCTTTTAAATGCCAGCAGTCTTGGACTCTGTGGCCAATTTTGCCACAATGGAAGCAGTAGGGAGGCAGACTTCTTCTGTCGGTGGTAGGGTGGATTGACCTACCTTTCTGAGTGCATCGATGCTTCTGACTACTCATTTGGTTTCGAGCAGGATAGTGCTGAGCATGTTTCCTACCATCGTCGACCTGCCCTTTGCCTTGGCCTTTCACATGTTGTGCTGTTCTTAGCTCATCATTTCTCAAGGTAAAATAATCATGCATGATGTGACCATGTCTTCCACAATAAAAATAATGAACATTCATTTTATAAGAAGCATGGTACTTAGCATTATTGTGTTTCCTAGCATGCATATCAACATCAACAAAATCATTTTTCTATTTTTGACTGAATGTTTTCTTTTTCTGATTTTTGTTGTGTTTTTTATTTTTCTGTACATCAGATTGTCTTGAGGGTGCTTTAGATGTTTGGGCTTCATTTGAACTAGTGGCAAAAGATGTATACAGTTTTCTTCCAAAATTCTTTTTGTTCACTGGTTTATCTCCTCCAAGAAGCGGCACTCCATTCGGCAACCCGAGTGAATTCTTCTCCATTTTCTCCCCCAAGGTGCATAGTTCTATCTTCCCTGGGACTGAACTGACACCCTGTCACTGTTTGGGCTGCTGAGACCTACTATGACATTAGCTGGCACCACCGTGGTTCTCGTTTCGAAGGAATCTCATCAACGGTTCCAACGCCATCTACCGCGCTTAATTTGAAGTTCGGGACAGCTCGTGGCGGCTTCATCTTCCTGATGCTATGGTGCCGAGACAGTAAGAACCAAAGAATAGAGCCTATGTTTCTAGTCCCACCCCGACCAGCGCCGGCTTCCAAAGCTCCTACCAAAATTCTAGCTCCTTCCTGGGTCAACCAACAAAATTTTGGCACTAGTCCTACTGACAAAGGAGTTCAGGAGTGACCAAAACAATTCCAGCAATGACTGTCTGTCCTCTGTTCCTGAGAGGGGATAGAATTGACTTTGACATTCTTTGAAGCTTCTTGTCTACTTCTTCCCCTCCCCGCATGGCCAGCTAAAGGCCCCTCCCTATGTGGAGGTAGTTTTGGTTGTATGAACTTAACCCCCACCCCAAGATCTCCCCACCTATGAGAGGTGTAGTGATGTAAGATCTTGAGCAGGTTCAAGCGACACCGGCGCGGCATGTGGGGAACCCACGGTTCCCCGCTCGCCCTTGTCTCCAAACAGGATCGGTTTCTTCAAATCGATCGAGTAAGTGCTCTCACCTTGCTCTTTCTTCAATGCTTTTCATTCAATCTTAGCTGTAGTCTCCGCTGGCCGGTGAGAGACTGCCCGATCTCGCAAGTCCAGGACTTCCGAGTGACCACCGTGGGAGTGAGTGATTACCCGTGCCCTCAGCACCGGGTCAGCCTCTGGAATCGGACTTGCCGTACCCTTTGGGGAGACCCTCTGGTATTGTTGGCCCTCTACCAGCAAGGTACCAGCCCTCACAACCTCCACTCGGCATCGCCGAGTCACCGCAGGTTTTGGTTGAGCATCGAGTGAGTTGCCGCCACTTTTGGCCCGATCGGGTTGCGAATTGTGATTGCAAAATAGGTCCAAGGTTGTGACACATCATGTCATGCCCCGAGCGTGGAAGATTACTCGAAAGCGGCGTGACGAGCTCTATAAAGATCATGTCAATCAGAGCGTAATGCATTCAACACATGTCGAAAAGTACAAATGCTGGCTTGGAAAGAATAGTAAGGGTACCTTCGACAATACCTCCTTCCTCGGTAGCCTTGATTTCAATCTCTGCATCTTGGAGAGCTTGGAGTCTGCACTATCACTTTTGACTCCCCTGCGACTTGTCAGATGTCGCCTGATCAGTAATGAGGGGACACTCAGGGATTAGATGGTCCCTACTACCACACCTTAAGCATGCGCCCAGCTTGCGCCAACACTCATCCATCTTGTGACCCAGACCGTCACAGTACCTACAGACTGCTTTGGATGGAGCAGCCGATCCTGCCCTCTTATCACCTTCCTTCGATTTCTTGTCTTTCGAAAAGCTCGACCCGTCATTGGGTCTCTTCTTGCCGTTAGTGGGTTTAAAATTCCCGGAGCTAGTAGTCTACTCCCTCTTTTTGTCTCGACCTCTTATCTAGTCCGTCATCTCCATAGTATCTTCCAGAACCTGGGCCTTTCTCACAATCTCAACATAAGCGTGGATTTGCAAAGGTGCCAATTGGTTAATATACTGAAGCTTTAACCCATTCAAAAATTGCTTAGCCTTCATCTTCTCCGTAGATACCAAATGTGGTGCATAGCGAGATAATCTGGCAAACTGCGCCTCATACTCAGCAACAGATAGATTTCTCTGCTTCAGTGAAGCAAACTCTACTGCCTTCTTTTCCTGCACACGATCTGAGAAATACTTGTTGTTAAAATGCTCCTTACACTCATCCCATGTCGCACGCCTATTGCCGAGCGTAACTTCCACTGCTTCCCACCAAGCACGTGCATCGCGCTCCAGCTGGAAAGTTGCTAAGAGGACTCTATCCTGGTCACCACACTGCATGACTCTAAAGATACGCTCCGTCTCCTTCAGCCAGTGCTCAGCCTCGTCTAGGTCCACAGAACCACCAAATCGTGGGAGATTCAAGCCTTGGAAATTTCGGTGGAGATTGTCAGCTCCATGATGCACGCCACCTTGAGCTACCTACTGTAAGGCCTGTGTCAGGCCCTAAACCGTGCGTTGTATATCTCGCCACTGTGCACTCAGCCACCATGTGAGAAACCCTACAATAAAAAAAGAATTAATCTAGAATGTTCTATCAAATGTAATTTATTAGAGTTAGTTATTTAACTTAACCCGAGTCTCTACCCCATCTCATTGGGTTGGATTCTTGGCATCTCGTTCGGCAGAAGATGTTGGCAGCTCAGAGCCGGCAGAAGAGTTATGCCGATCGGAGGAGGCGACCTCTCAACTTTGCTGTGAGAGATCGAATTTTCCTGAGAGTTTCTATCATGAAGGGTGTGATACGCTTTGGCAAGCGTGGGAATCTGGGTCCCCGCTATATTAGTCCTTTTCTCATTATCGAGTGTGTTGGGGAAGTCACTTATCGGTTGCAGTTACCTCCGTAGCTATCTACTGTGCATGATGTGTTTCATATGTCAATACTTCGAAAGTATATGCCCAATGATTCCCATGTTCTCGAGGATGCCATTTGGCTTGAGGTGACCCCAGATCTGTCCCTTCCGGAGTATCCTGTTCGCATTGTGGTTCGGCGAGAGCAGCGCCTGCGGAATAAGGTTATCCCTCTGGTTAAGGTGATCTAGCAGCGCCATTTTGGTGGTGAGGCGTCTTGGGAGAGTGAGGATGAGATGCGGTAGCTGTATCATTATTTGTTTGCGTGAGTCTTTCCCCTGTTCCTATGCCTTCGTTCTTAAATTGTGAGGACGAAATTTATTTAAGGGGGGAGGACTGTGATGTCCCGGACCCTTTCAGATCCTTCTTCTTGGGTCTCGGATCTGCGTTCTCTGTGAATTTGGTTCCATTGAGTCCGGAATTATCTTCTGGACATCTTTTGTGATCAGATCCGTGTGATTCAGGTCAGTTTCAGAGGTCGAAACGCGTTTCGCGACCTTTTCCGCCTATTTTCGATTCTCGCGTGTGTGTCTCGATAAAATCTACGGAACCCTATAGCGGGCGAACCGGGTCGTTCATCTACCCGCGAGTGGTACCATTGGGATCGACGCGTCGCAAGGATCAAGGAAATGTATTTTTCTATTTTTTGGTATTTTTTTAATTTTTTAGATTTTCCTATAAATATCCAAACCCTTTTTCCATTTTCTTTTACATTTTCTTTTTCCTCTTCTTCCTCCTTCCAACCATTGGAGAGCGCCCTCCCCACCGCGCCACTCTTCTCCCCCGGGTGTCCGAGACGTGGCCTCCTTCACTCCGGCAACGGCGTGGCGGCGGCGGCGGTGGCGGCGAGGCGATCCCGGGAGTGTTCTTTTCGCGGTGGGAGGCAGGGCGTGCGGTGTGCAAAAGCTCCTTTCTTGATTTCGACGGCGATTCGACGGAGCATTAGGTTCAACCCACATCCCAGAAAAATCAGTGGATCATCCAGCCTTTGTTTTCTATTTTTTCATTTTCGTGCTTCACCTCCTTCCAGATCTGCCTGTAATCTGTCACCTATCATAGCAACCTGCTATTCTACCAATGAACCCACCTTCACCATGTCTAAATGAGCTGAAATTTTTACTGGGGGTTCTGTCCACCTAATCCATCGTCCACAAATTTTCTTGGGAATTTAGAGATTCATTTATATTTTCTAAAAATTCATCTTAGACCCCAAATCAGCTCTGCCTGCCACCGTCCAAATCCGACCACCCATCAGTAGAAAATACTTTTGCCTAATCAAATCTCCACCAAACCTTTCATAAAAATATTCCAGTCTTCCTATCTCTCCCCTCTACAACTTCCATGAAGAGCTCAACACCTGGATGAGAGGTTGACATCATGGTCAATGTGAACTCTCAGGAAACTTCACTTCTGCCTGGCTAGATCTGAAACCGGGTCTAGTTCGGTTCTAAAATTCCCCATCAGAAGTACGGCCTCAACAAATTTTCTGGATCACAGAGGGTCGAAGTATTTCAAGAGATCTTTCCAACGGTGCTGGTTTCGCGTCGATCCGACGTCATGATAGATCGTAGCGATGGATCTTGCCGGACCGCGCGCTGAAAATAGAAGCTTCAGATCCGGGGCAACATGCTCCAACACTTGGCGATCGGAGCCGCCCGGCCTCCGAACGGTGCTCCAGTCCGACCGCCATCCAGGGGAGCACACCAACAGGCGTCACCATCACAGTAGGACCCACCCCGTCAGGTCCAGAGGACTAGGTAGCACGTGGACCCCATAGACCCACAGATCGCGCCATCCGGACAGCACCAAAACGTGGGTTTCGACACTATTGGAGCGACATCAAGATGCTGCCCGTCAACCCACTTCCTGTTACTATCATGCCCCACATGTAACCTGTTACCTCCCTGCGTGGAGTGGGTCGAAACATTTATACCACTGTAATCTTTGTTAACTCGGAGTACAGATTTGGCTGGGGTCGTCTTCCCCACGCCGGGAGCGTGGAGATAACGGTCTAACTTCTTGGCGTTATTTTGCTTAGATAGTATATGGCCATATGCCGCTGTGAGTGCGATAGAATCCTAGCCCGTGAGTCCATGTCACCGCTGTGAGTGAGAGAGTGACCCATCCGGCTTACACGGATCAACAGAAGCCGTGTATGCCCTTGCACGGCCCTGGAAACAACCGCTCTGTGCCTTGGAGTGTCTGGGAGTTACACGGTCAGTCGTTCGACCGTGTAACCCACTAGGGGGACAGAGGCTGACCGTCCAACTCCGGAGTTTTGACACTTGGGTTTTTGACCATTGCACTGTGCTGAGATTGCACGGCCTGGTCCTAGCCGTGCAGTCGCTGAACGGCCTGGTGCTAGCCGTTCAGTCTCTGGGCTGTTGGGCAATGGAACGACCTAGAGGGGTCCATTCTTGTCCTTGAACGATGCACTACTGACCATTTAGTATTGAGCGGCCATGATCTAGCCGTTCTGTGTTTTTGATCGTTGGGCTATTGAACAGCCTATCTGGGACCGTTCATTACCCTGCGCGGCCAGGGGATGGCCATGCCCTTTTTGAACGGCCAGGTTTAAGCCGTTTAGTTTCCTGTCTGGCCCAATGATGGCATGGTCCCATGTTGACCGTGCACTACTCGGGGCAGCCCTGTGCTGGCCGTGTAGCCTTTGAATGGCCCATAATGGACCGTCCATTGTCTGAACCCTAACCGATGATTTCTTCCGTGCCGATTCGAGTCCCAGGTGAGCGAACCTCAATCCACGTGCTGACCCATGGTCTGACCAATACTAGGCAGCATGTGGGGGCCATGTATGGGGCGCATTGGGGGTCCCAGGAGGGGGCATTTTCGACTTCCGTCACCATGAGTCGGTGTCGTACGAGGAGTGATCCTTGTCCTTATCTATTTTTGGAGTCATTTTTCGTGACTTGAGAGTCTGTTCTTCCGGTGATCCATCCACTAATCGTAACTTCCACGGCACGCGTGTGTCGGCCCATCGGGAGCACTGGTGTGGCCTACCTGAGAGAGACGGTGAGTAGGCTGGTTACCGTAGGGCCCCCGCGCACAGTCGAGTCCAGGCTCAGGGGCAATTACCAGCTAGAGGACATACCCCTATGACACACCACTCTTGGGGCGTCACGGCATGTGACTCACCCACCCCTGTGACCCACCCTGGGGTATGTTGTGTCGGCAGGCCGTCAGTCGCTCTGGCGGTCTTACAGTAAACTGCCATCAGGGTGTGACGCACCTGGTTTCGACCGTTACATCCATTATCGTGGTTTTTGACCGATCGGGGTCACGAGACTCTGACATAAAAAAATGAGCTTTTGCATATAAACCCTAAAGATAATTTATTTGCAGAAAACCCTTCGATGTTATGAGTATATATATATATATATAATTATACTTGCAAGAAACTTGAAATTATCTGATTGTAAGCTCAGAAATGGTGTTATCTATCTTTGCATTCACCAGGAAAAGAATTAAAATATTATGTCTATTGTCAGATCTGAGGAGGGAGAAATAAAATTAGCCAACCCATTACAGCACATTACCAACTAACCCACAATCTAAAATCATCGTCCGACAAAAACCCACTCGAAACTGACCAAACCCACGAGAGCGCACTCCGTACACGAGCGCAGTCTACCCTCTCCCGAGAAAGAATATATATCTCTCGATCAGCATTAGCATTTTTGAAATGATCCAGAGGGCATACAAACTCACTTGATGTTATCACTCGTCACTAGGCACGTCTGATCATTGCAGTTCCACTGTGTCATGAAACGAGCAACCAAAGACGCTTACATTCTTAAGACAACACAAGCAAACAAGACCACACCACAAGGCACGAACATCTAAATAAACTTTGAAGGGGGAAAGCATTCAACAAGGTTCCAATTCACAGTGCCGTCACGCCCTCTCATTAAACAAGGCTACTAGAAGGCCAGGTCAGCAGGAATCACAGCCGATCCAATTCTCTAATGACAGACAGTTACAATTAAGATTACAATCTTGGCAGATGACATGCATAAAAAATGAGATCAAATATGATTCACATTTCCAGCCAACTGCCTGTAAATTTAATTTAACGTCAGACGCACATAATACAGGGAGGCTTTCGTTTCCAGAGAGTTTCAGTTTATTTGGTCCATATGGGTCCCAGCAGATCTATCGGCCAAAGTTTCAGCGCAGGTTTCTATCTCCAGGAAGAACCTCCCAGCCTAATCACCTCTTCTGTCCCGGTATCCCTTGGATACCTGTCCACACCACCCCCTTCACTCTTCTTATCACTGCCATCACCATATAAATCCTTTAGCTTGGCCAAATTGCTTGACGCAGATGTCTTCTCTTTGCTTCCATCTCCAAATGGGCTTTGATGGCGATCTGAACTGGTAGCACGCAAGCTATGGCTTCCGCTTCGACTCCTGCTCCTGCTCCGGCTACGACGAGAACTAGATTCTCTGTGCCTACTACTATCTCGATAGCTCCTACAGATATGTAATTTGCTTGCTCAGTGCGCATGTTCCAGGTTCAAGCTTCCTTGCTCTCTATCTTTCACTCCATCTCCTATTCACATCTTTCTAATCTGTTCTCTTCTTCGATTTTGCCTCTCGATCTGTTCTGAAGCTCGTGTCCTTTTTAGCTTTTGCTCATCTCGCTTGATCTCATCATATCTCCATGAGAGGGCTTTACCTCCTGATTATGAACCTGGTGGTTCCGCTTTGTCAGATCCTAGATTTGATTGAGGAGCGTACCTATTGTGTTCTCTATCCCCTGTATCTTTGTCCCCTGTGTTTGTCTCGTCTCGCGTATCTTTGTCATGTTTGTCACGCCACACGTATCTTTGTCCCCCATGTTGTCTTTTGTCCTTGCTATTTCATTATCTTCGATCCACACGTCTTTAGTCCCATCATGTGGTGTTGTCTTGTCCCACCACGTGTCGTCCCACGTGTGTTGTCTCGCTGTATTGTTGTCATGTCCCACCATGTTGTAGTCGGATGCACGCTTGTTGTTTGTTCTCGTGATGTTTCGCCTATGTTGTTATGTCATGTCATGGTTTGTTCATGTCCATCATGTTATGCTCTGTTCACTTTTCGTGATGTTATGTGTGTCGTTCATATTTTGGTTATGCTATGCTTATTTCTTCATTTGAGTCTTATATACCAAAAATAAAAAAATGTCACTTTGTCTGCACAGGTAAGTCAGGTATGGCTCTCTATCTCCTTCTCATTATTGCATTACTATATAGTATCTACATTATTATGGTCTCTCAAGGACCGACTGGTTCTCTATGTGTTCTAGGATCTGATATTCCCCTTTGAGAAAAATGATGATGATCTAGGAGCATACGATTGATCATTGGATATGCCGTTAGTTTGTGTCGGGTGGGGGACGATGGACTTTATCTCACACACCGTGGTTACAAGAAGACTTTTGACCCCGTCTTGGCTCAGTTTAGTAATATTATCCTTAAGTACTTTCTATTTTATCCTTTCTTTACATTCATTTTGATGATTTCTTTATTTTAGCCCAGCATGCATCATGTCATTTTGAGCACTCACATCTCGAATCCATCCAAGGTTTCTCCTCAGTAATAGTCAATTGCACTTCAACTCTCTTGGATAAGAGATTCTCATTCCACTCTGAATTTGAACGTCTTCTCTGATCTCGCTGGAAAGTAGGACCAACCCTGCTCCACTACCTGCTGCACAGGACGACCCGTCGACGTATAGCTCCCATGTTGGGCCCGAGGACTGCTTAGGCTCGTCCTCAGTGGGTAGGGTGCATTCTGCCACAAAATCGGCTAGTGTCTGTGCTTTGATCACGGTTCTCGGGCGGTACTTGACGTCGAACTTGCCTAGCTCTATGGCCCACTTGATCAACCTTCCAGAGGCATTAGGACTCTGGAGAATCTTGCGTAGAGGTTGGTCGGTGAGGATGGTGATTGGGTGAGTGAGGAAATACGGTCGTAGCTTACGGGCAACAGTGATGAGGGCTAGGGCGAATTTCTCAGCCCGCGAATACAAGAACTCCGGTCCCTGTAGTGCCCAGCTTACATAGTAGACAGGCTTCATGAGACCTGCTTCTTCCCGAGCGAGCACAACACTCATCATGCTCGACGTCACCGATAGGTACAAGAGTAGCTACTCTCCCTTTTGCGGCTTAGCGAGCATAGGGGGAGTAGTTAGGTAATGTTTCAACTCCTCGAACGCCTGCTTACATTCCTGGTCCCATTCGACTTGTCCCCCTTTCTCTAGTGTTTTGTTGGCTTGCTTGATGAGCCGGAAGAAGGGGAGAAACTTTTCTACTGCTCGGGACAGGAAATGGGTCAAGGCGGTGATACGTCCGATGAGGCATTGTACATCTCTCACCTTCATTGGTCGCTTCATCTCCAGGATGGCTCGGATTTGATCAGGCTTCGCCTCTATTCCTCTGTGTGTAATGAGAAAGTCGAGGAACTTGCCTGATTTCACTCCGAACGTGCACTTGCTGGGGTTGAGCTTCATATTATACTTCCGAAGTGTAGGGAATGTCTCCGCCAAGTCCTCCAGATGCTTGGGTGTCCGGAGACTCTTAACGAGCATATCATCGATGTAAACCTCCACATTTCGGCCGATCTATGCATCAAACATGTGATTGACGAGGCGTTGGTAAGTAGCTCCCGCATTCTTCAATCCGAACGACATGCGCATATAGCAGTATAGTCCGTGGTCAGTCACGAATGCGGTCTTGTCTTGGCCGGGCCCGTACATGCTTATTTGGTGATACCCAGAATAGGTGTCTAAGAAGCTCAACATTTCATGCCCGGTCGTCACGTTAACTAGTTGGTCGATTCGTGGCATGGGAAAGCTGTCTTCTAGGGTCATTCTCATCTCCCAAGTTAACTTCTATCAGCTCATTGACTGTAGCTTGGCCTCTGTCTTCTATTTCCAGGGGTGTAGGCTGGAGATCAACAAAATCTGGGATATCATCTTTGAGCTCGAGGACCTCGAGTTCTTCATTCTGTTCCACCTGGGCCCCGTCATGGATCCCTGATCCGGTCGGTGGCGGCTGCATGAATTGTTCTATTAGCAGATCTACCGCCGTCGCAATTTCAAGAGATGAGCTAGCAGCTTCAGCCCCTGCAGATGTGCTTGTGGTTTTGAAGGACTGGTGGTTGTTCATTGCTGAGCTGGAGTAGCATTACAACTTCATAGCAGAAGACGAGAGTATACTGCCTCCTTGAATCACCGTGTCTTCAGTAGAGGTAGCCTTTTCTTTCCTAGCAGTAGGCATACCCTGGTTAATTTTGCCAAAAACTTCTTTAGTTGGCACGAGGGGTGCTGCCATTATTATTGAAGGAGGGTCATAGGAGGAGAGTAACTCTGTATCCTCGGTGTCTTCAGTCTCACTACTGCTGGCCATGTCAAATTTGGCCTGGAGAGTCGTCTCTTTGGGATAGACTTGCTCCCAACATCGGTAATGAGCCGTCGCTTCCAATTCTTAGCCCTTTGATTGGGTTGGCCCAATATGTTCAACTTCTATCGGATATTCATCGAAAGTTGCCCCTGGTGAGCGGTCTTCCGCTGGGTAGAAAGTGGAGATAGTGTCCACTTCATAATGCCCACTGTAATAGTATTCTTCGAGGGTGAAGCCCAACCCCGAATGTTGAGAAACACATCTCAGCTCTTTATCCATGCTGGCAGGATACCAGAGCCTTTGGAATGCTTCCTTCTCTTTGTGAGGCTGGCCGGAGGGAATATGCTACCTCCAGAACATCTTCGCCAATCGGCTTGTTGTGAATGTCAACGCTTGAACGGGGACTGACGGATTCTCTATATCTTCAGGGAGATGACAATCGACGTCTTCCTGTGTAGGGTGCTCTTCAACCGTGTAGAACAAGCTGCTAGGGCCTTCAGACTGCACCACCTCCCATGCTTTGAAAGTGATGGGGGTATCATTTACCCCCTCCACATTTTTCGGAGCTCGGATGGATCATCATCATGTACCATCGTGTTCTTACATTTCTTTGAGTCATGTCATGTAGCTTTTATATTTTATCACTCGATTGATTGGCCTTTTGGACCAGGCACTCACTCACCGCCGACGGGCAACTAAAGCGATACTAAACAAGTAAGTTAAGACCAGCAAAGAAGGGGTCCGAGACTCACCTGATCAGCATGAAGACGCTGATCCCGACCGGAGACGATGGCGAGCGGGGAGGCATCGGTATGCACCCGTACGCCGCATTGGTGTCGCTTTGACCTGAAATTTAAAATATTACACCGCTACACCTCGCGCAGAAGGGGGGTCTTGGGGTGGGGGTTAAGTGATTTACAGCCAAAACTACCTCCACACAGGGAGGGGCGCTATGCCGGCCAGGCGGGGAAGGGGAAAATTAACTAAACGAGTGCCAATTGAATACTCCGCCAGTTCTGCCCACTTTTGAAACTGCTGATAGACCGTCAGTGATGTTGCCGCCGCAGCTGTTCCTGATTTTTGTTGAAGGCAAGATTGGTTGGGATGGCTTCGTAACTGGACCAAGATGAAGCCTAATTTTTTTAGAATTCTTTGGCCTCAGGTGTCGATCAGGGGTAGGGTGCGAACAGGGTTCAGGAGTTCTGATTCTGTCCGCAGGGATACCTCAGCCGATGGAAGAAGAGGCCACCACGAGCGCTCTCGAACTCTGAATTGTGTGTGGCCAGAGTTGTTGGAACCGTTGATGAGTCTTCTTCAAAATGTGACCAGTAAGAACACCAAAGGTGGTCGGAGTAGACCGAAGCAGTTCAAACAGTGAATAGGTGTCGGTTCAGTCTAGGAGTGGACATGATAGAGCACCCGGGGGAGAAAATTAAGACAATACTCTTCCGGATGCCAAACGGGATGCCACCTTTTGCTAATAGACGTTGACTGGTAGTAGAATCTCTTGGCCAAGCGACGCCTCCAGAAGTCGTGGGATGTGGACGTGGGATCTCGAGGAAGTCGTCTCAGGTCACTGGCCGGGCCTGATCTGTGTAGTCAGGGGAGAATGGGTCCTCTAGGCAGTAGGAAAGTCAGATGCTGCCAGGACCACCACGGCTGCGAAGCTGCCTTGATGAGCTTTCCGGCGGTGTATGGAACTCCACCTGAAGATGTCTGAAGACTCCAGGGCAGGCTCTGCAACTCGGCCTTCTCTGCTGCCAGTGAACTGAGAACTGTAGGTTGAAGAGGGGAGGTGGGGAATGAGGTAAATGGGAGGGGAAATAGTGCATATATGTTAGAAGCACTGCATAAACCATGATAAAAGTAAATTCAAGCTATACAAACATCACAATAATACCTGAGTGAAATATGTGAAAATGAACAATGAACTTCAAATAGATAAGGATATTGAGAGAATTTCTAGAAAATACGATAGGGTTATTTTCTTTCTATAATTCCATTTAGATCTTCGACTTTTGGTAGCTTCGCACAACCCTCCCTTTTTTTAATAGATTTCACTGTTCGACGTGAGTCACCTCATGTGTCTCAATGGGATTTTTCAGCTCCTGAATGTACGAGAACTCCAAAAAAGATAAATCATGGTGCCATAACACTCAAGTGGTGCGGGTTCATCATGAATCGGCGTCCTTAGGGACAAATTAAACCCAGAATGGAAGTAGGCCAAGGTGCTCTTGAAAATACACTATTGTAGACTCAACCGTGAGGACTCGACAGTGAAAAGCATAAGGATAAGTCCAAAATAGGCAAATTCTAGAAAAGTGAACTATAGTGCCTTATCATTCAAGTGGTGGTGGTGGTGGTGGTGGTGGTACCATACCTCATATGTGATGCCACATCATCATAAATTAGCATTTCGACAGGTGAATGAAATCTAGAATTGCAGGAGGCCGAGGCACTCTTGAACACACAATATTGCAGACTCGACCGTGAGGACTCAATAGTAAAAAGTGCAGGGATGAGCCCGAATGTAGGGAAGCTCTAGAAAAGATAAACCATGGTGTCGTAACACTCAAGTGGTGCGGGTTCACCATGAATCGGCATCCCGAGGGACAAATTAAACCCAGAAAGGAAGGAGGCCAAGGTGCTCCTGAAAATACAGTGCTGTAGACTCAACCGTGAGGACTCGGCAGTGAAAAGCATAAGGATAAGTCCAAAATAGGCATATTCCATAAAAGTCAAGTTACGGAATCTAAGGAGATCATCCTAGCAGACATCCCCATTGTTGTTGGGTCCCGTAGAGTAGGAACACGGTTCTAGAAGGGGGGTGAATAGAACCTTCTACTAAAATTATGTCCAATTAAAAACTCAAACGACCTCACAGCGGAATTTACGATATTGACAAGGATGAGAAATTTAAGTTAAACAACTTAACTAAATTCTCTCAAACTCACCGTTCACACACGATCACACAAACGGATATAGCATGTAAACTACACACTCTTGCGTATATAACCTTACCTACAACAAGAAAATTATCGAACAAAGAAAAAAAATAAAAACTTATATGATCCTTGAGGAATCTTCAACCCAATGATGTGAACGACAATGGTGGCGACAGCTACACACTGTAAACAACAAGAAACGGTGGTGACAAGATCTCCTCCTGGTAGTCCCAAGCTCCCCCTTAGCCCTCTTCCACCTCCCCTGGCCGACCGCCCCTCAGATCTGAGATATGAGGGGTGAGGCGAACTTGAACTCCATTTAAAAGGGGAATTCGCGTTCGGTTTTGCCCGAAACACTTAAAATATTATTTTTTATTTTCAGACCTACTACAGTGAGCATGTCCGGTTTCAAATCGTTCCGGTCCGAAACTGCCATCTATGTCATAAACATGAGAAGATGAAAGCAAAGTTTTAAAAAGGCGTTGAGGCAAAAATACAAATTCTTAAAAAGAGAGAAGGATGAAAGGCAATTTTCGAAATAGTAGAGGCATAGGTGAAAAATTCCAATAGAAGAAGAGCGCACAATGGGAACATATAAAAGGAGAGGACAAAAATGAAAGAAAACACTCCATTTGTTTGATGACATAAAGCATGGGACCCGACTGTTGGGTCCTCCTATGCATTGGGTTGGTCTGTATTCTTATAAATAGCCCCTTCCTAAGAGAAGAAGGGCGATTTCCTGCCTTCCTGGAAGCATAAGACTTAATGCAATTCTTCCTACCGACTAACACATGCAATTCTAGATCACCGGAACAAGAAGACTTCATGCAATTCTTCCTAGTGATTAACACATGCAATTCTAGATCACTGGCACATTGTTAGTGTTATATGTTTGGTCAACCAGCACACACACGTATCCTACTACTGGCTGGCCAATCAGCACTTGCATATAGCCTAGGTGTCCAAGGCCACCAATGCGGTGGCCTACCGCCTTACTGCTTAGGCGACAAGGCGAGGCACCTAGGCGAAGCTTAGTTTATATAACTAAGTACATTGTAAGAGATCTACTGTCATACATTTTCTACATATAAGTTTTATCTTTAGTTAATAGAAAATTTGATAGTCACCAATCTTCAGCATAGACCTATATTTTAAGAAGCAAAAATGAAATAAATGGCAAACAATGACAATTTAATAAGGAGGAAACTAATAAGTATTTGTGAACACCTGTCAATCAATATAAAAGATATATTCTGGGATGACGTGTGGGAAGCGAGCAGGAGCCGAGACCCTGAACGGAGCCTCCTCCCAATGGTGAAAGAAGTCCCACCATGCCCGAGCCTCATCATTGGCCACCTGGCCGACTCTATGCCTATTTGGCAACGTGAACTATGTAGAAGAGGGAGGAATGTGCTGATGGTAGCCAAAATTCTCACTAAATCAGAATGGATAGTATGGCTCCAGCCATAATATGCCACTCTTTTGAAAGACTAGGACGCTCGGCCTGATCGCCAATGCCCAATCGACCAACTCTGGCTCCAGGATCGGCCTTGTACACTTAGCACTGTAGATAGGGTGAATATATTCTTCTGTCTCGAAGAGACTACATCTTCGCATCTTGTTCACAAGCGGGCAGGAGTGGGCCGCCAAGCTCCAGAAGTGCAGGACTCCAGGCGCGTCCAGTAAAACTTTGGCCAGCTTGCCCCTGATGAAGAAAAGCTGCTCTGCTGGCTGTGACAGGTCGACGCTAGCAAATTCTATCATCCTCGGGACAAGCCGCGACGGCTGCAGTCCTTGAGGAGTGGCTTTCGGGAATAGCGTGCACACCCAGGTGCTAAAGAAATGTAGCGGACAAACCATCCGCAAATTCCCGGGGAGGTAAGATCGGTGCAGGTCTCCCAGCATCTTGTAGATGAGGCATAAAGCCACTGGACAGAGGGAGAGCTTCGTACCCCAAGCCATCAGGCAAGCAGGGTAAATGGCTTCAGCTCTGATCACGCTCTCATCGCCTTGAGAGAGAGCGAAGGAGCCGATCCAATAAGTCAAGTATGCAGCACAGTGCATGACTGCATCAACTCCAATAGGGTTTGGACCTCCTTACTGCCCTCCCTTCAGAGCAGGCGGGAAAGCAGCTTGTCGTCGGATTCTCTTCTTCCGCTTCAAGGCAATTAATGCTACCACAGGGAAGTCCTTGTACTTTTGCTCCCCACTGAAGAAATAATGGATCTAGGTACCCATCTGCACATGCCTCTTTTCCCCAGGCTTGCGTGCTTCCCTGGTATCATACGATGAGCGACAAAGCGTACGATAGCAATAAGCAAAATCTGCCAAGTATCGGCCTTCTCCTCCGGTCTGATCTTTCAGCCAATCTGGCTAGCAGACCTCTTCATATGGCTCACCGTTAATCGGCATGCCACTAAGCTGGGAAAGGCTCTAGAGGTCTAAAGATGTCTCCCCCCTCGGAAGTGTAGAAGGTGTTGTACTTGGGACAGAATACTTCGATCATACCACAGCATAAACCCCTGGAGATGGGATAGCGGTACCTCAAGGCATACACGCTGTAATATACATTGGCTTTGACTAGGATGGGAGTGTAATGTTGAAGGACATAGTCCGTGAACTACACCACTCCGGGTCTAAATGCATGGGCATCGGTGGCTTTTAGCTCGACAAACCACCACACGGAGATCTGATGCTTGAAACGGACCGCCAAGCAGTCTAGCAAGAAAGATTCTTCTCTATATTGCCATTTCAACGGGGCAAGAAATAGACCGAAGATGGGATTTTCTCAGTCGACACGACCCGTAGTTTCATTCCAGCGGGCGGGCACGAACTCGGGTGCTCTGGTCAGCAACCCGTCCTCTGGATCCAATCCCTAGAGCCCCAGCACAGTGCTCCACTTCTGGGGTTCACCAGGCAAATAGATAGGCCTTCCTTGCATTACAAAGTCTGTCAGGCTGTCCGTCTCGACAAGCAACGCCTACTCAGCCTTCCGGACCACAAATAAATCCCTCTTCCCTTGAAGGCTGAATCGCCTGAGGAAGGACATCAAGTGCTTGTCTTTGGGGTGATCCCTCTTGACGGCATCCCCGCGATTATACTTGAAGGAATCGCCCCAGTTAATGCGAAGGCGGCTAGTGTCCACTGTATCGGTCTCTGAGTCTAAGGATTCTGAGACCACACCAAGCTGTTCATAGCACGATCCAAAGAATGGACATTCTCCCACGTCACCATGGCACGGGATGCAGAAGAAGAAGAGTCATATGCCATTTTATCTGCAAAAAAGCATACCAAGAGGAATAAACAAGGTCAGAAAATAGTTGATGAGAATAGAATTTCTGACAAAATTTTGGCAGAGTCTCCCCAGCCCGGGAGATTGCCCGAAAGAAGCGGGAACACATCCACCAAGGGAAGGTCCCTAAAATAGGTCGTGGGCATCGCGCCGAGGCCAAAATGGAACACCGAGCGGAATAGCTCCGAGGACAAGCCCTACTAGGAGCCTCCCGGGGTCCGGAAAGAGGGATTTGAATCCCGAATGGCAAGACTTCTCCCTCACCTGCTCGAAGGATGCCGCCACACTCCAAGCTCACTCGGCGCCGCGGAGGGAATAGGGAGGAGAGAGAAAGAACTGGCAGAAATGAAGAAGGGTGAAGAAAAAGACAAAGGAAGAGGGGTTTTTATAGGGGCACCCTCTTGAGTTAATCTGGAATGCTAAATAGCACGCCGTACTAACCCCTTCCCACTCCAAATGGCACATCGGGAAGGGGCGCGCCGATTTAACCAATAGCCTTGGCCGCGTCGGATTAGTTATCGCGCCGGTTTAAGAGCCATTCTGAGTCTTTGCCAGCCAGACATAGAATCTGCCCAGTCAGAGTTCATCCACTGATCCCACAACACTCGTGCCTTGCTCGCAGCTGCCGCAGCTGGGGGGCATTTATTGGCACTCAAAATATGCTCGATGACGATCAAGCTTAAAAGACAAGAATAATGCGGCCCACTGAAGCGAAGAAACCGAAGGAAACCAATACACCAAAGCCTTCTCAAGCTGCCAGAGCCTCAGGTCACCCGGTAGGAACACCAGAGACTTCACCTCAGAAGAATCGAGAAGAACTCACAACAAATTGGTAGTGTCGACAGGCCTGCCCAATAAACCAATATCGACTCGGTCGTGCGGCATAAACAACATCCGTTGTCCGACCAAGGACAAGGGCATACCTGGTGGCCCGCCACCTGAAAGAAAAGTCCTCCTGAGGTGATAAAACATCCGTGGCCCATCAGAACAAGAGACCGAAGGCTCCGTCAGTAGAAGACCTGGATGACCCAGCATGGGTACGGCTTCTCAGCAAATTGAGTCTGACAGTGGCCGAATGGCTGCCCAGTAAAGGCGATAGTACCCCGGGTAGTATTTCACTCCCCAAGAAAGCCACAAATATAGTCCAAACCAAGCTGGCAGCACGAACCGCAGTGCCGAAGGCCGTGTTAGCAAAAAACCCGCGTGTCCGAACTAAAGATGCATGAGGTTTCGAAAGCGGTCGCCTGGCTGCCTAAAGGCTTCATCATGACTTCCCACCACGGTTTTGTAAGACCGTGGCGAGGTGAAAGATCAAGGTGACTCCCAGAGCCAATCTGGGACCCACTGTCTGACCCATGTCAAATGAACCGAGGATGGCGACTCTTCTTTGCCCGGATCTCAATCCAAGCACTATCCGATTGTTGTAGTTGAAAGGTGGCATTGATCGCCTGTTCAATGACCTCGAGTGGTAGTTCCTGGTAAGCTGGGATACTGAGATTGGCGTCCGAGGACGTAGGCACGGTTTGATGCCTTAACTATGGTGGCTGTGGGAATCTAGCATGAATCAGCTGACTAGTACTGGAATCCGAGGACGTGTGCGCAGTTTGATGCCTTAGCCGCGGTGGCAAGGGCTTCTTCTAAGAAGTGGCCCGAGGAGCATGAGCGACATCCTGCTTCCTGGCCTAACCTCGGTGGTCTGGCTGAGGGCAGGGTCGGGTGACACTCGACGAAGTCTTGAGGCCTTGCTGCCCCTATTGGCTATCTTGATCTCGCGCATCAGATGGCCTTTGTGATGGCAGACCCTACTTGCGAATTGTTGGGAGGACCTGGTCCGATCGAACCGGAACCTCGCCCAACTTCTGTTTTCCCTTCCTATCCTCGAGCATCATAGATAGAAGTGGAATAGGGGGAGGGTGAGGAGAGCTTGAGGAGTTCATCGTTGCCTCACCCACCAGGGCATCCTCTCGGCCAAGAAGGACTCGGAGGAGTCTAGCGGTGTCTTCTCTGGAAAAGGGCAGAGACTCTAACTCCTGCCAGGGTCACCATTGGGCGGCTGAGGTGGCAAGGGCCGGCTAACCGGTCTGTGGTGTCGAGGATCAGGGGAGACCGGGGGAGCAGGAGGATGAATGACGTTGGCCGAGAAGGAGCTCGACCCTGTCTCTTGGCTGGCATCCTGCTCTCTGCGCCTCTGCAGCTGCTCGAGGGCTTCTCGATTGTCGGTCTGAAACTCGAGCCATTCTAGAGTGTGCTGGTAGGGCAGCCCATGCCCATTTTTCTGGGGAGGATCGGGCTGCTCTGGCATATTTCTGGCAGTGCTCAGAGTTTCTTCGACAGCTTGCCACAGCCAAACAAGTGCCATGGAATTCCCCTCTGCATTGATCTGATCCCACCAGATCTGTTCCTGGATGAGGTACTAGACTTCCTCACAGGACTCAATCGTATGGAAGATTCGCACATGGAAGGGGCAGTACTGGGGATGGCTAAAGTTTCGATGAGTGTTGTCACGCCCTGACGCAGAATATCGGAACGTACGGTCAGAAATAGCTAGAAATAATATAAATAAGTAAGAATGATAGAGAAAGTGAGCATGCGAGGATACTAAAGGGATATGTGATCGCCAGAGAGGCGAGGGCCTCAAAAGATATAACAATAAAAAATATGAAGGGATCGCGAAGAATACCTTTGAAAAGCGGGGGATTGTGAATGTTACCTTCTCTTCCAATCAGCCGGTCGATGAAGAGAGTTCTTCTTAGCTTGATTACCCTTGCAAAATCAACAAACACCAATAAAAGAATGGATTAGAAACCAAAGTGTGTAGCATCAAATCCCAAATATGAAATAAGCAATAGAAATATGGTCATGAACACACCTTGTTGGTGTTTGGCCTTAAATCCCTATGCAAAAGGGTATGGGAGATTATGATGAATGATAGAATAGAGGAGGGTGCAAGTGTTGCACTAGGAGATCTCAACGTGGTTGAGAATAATAAAAGGTATGATGCATGAACATGAATATGAACTAAAGAAATAATAAGAGAATGGGGGAGGAAAGCTTAGTGGTTTTCCCCAATTTGGCTTCAAGATCTTCAATGGAGGAAGAAGCTCCAAAGGATGTAGCTTTGAGGCACATAGGAAGCTCCTCCTTGAGCCTTTAATCCAACAGCATATCCCCTTGGATTAGTGTTGATGCCCTTTTTCTCAAGGGAGAGAGGGGTCCTATTTATAGGGCCAAAATTTAGAGTTTAATTCACTAGAAAATAGAAAATCATGTTTAAGTTGGATTTGGAAGGAGATAAACATTGCCAAATGTCCCCTTCATCCTTAGAAAGTCATAGGACTTCTTTCCCAAGTGAAAAGGGGACTCAAAACAGAGAAAGAATGATGGTTCGGGTGGAGTTCGGATCTCAGGAAGAAATGGCACCCCTTAGGCAGTCTCTATTTAAAAGGGCGCCCGTATGAAGCGTCGCTATTCCAGAAGCAATCTGGGATGGATTCAGACTTTCCAAAATTTGAAAAAAAAATGGCGACTATGACATGGTCGCTATTTATAAATTAATACGAGTTTCAGACAGAGTTAAAAGCTCATAATATAGTAAGAAAAATGGCGACTTTCCACACAGACACTATTTAAGTGAATAGCGACCTTTCAGACAGCCGTGGAATGAAAAATAATCTAATTTTGGCTCAAAATATGAATAAAAGAAATGGAGACCTTGCAAACGGTCGCTATTTAACTTGAGGCTGTCCAGTTTTACATTGAGGGTTTGGAGAGGGTCCGCGCTCCCAGTGGGTGGTCGCCCTTCTACCGCGGGTAGGGGCACTTCATCGGCTGGGTCACTGGCGTAAGTCGGGGTGTTCCCCGTGGGATGGGAAGGTGTGCCTGCCTCTATTGCCATGGCTTTCCCCTTGTCGCCGGCGGTCCTCCTGCTAGAGCTCCTTCGCACCATGTTGGCTCTTTGCCCATTTCCCACAGACGGCGCCAAATGAAGAGGGGCAATCTCGCGCTGTCCCTGAGCTGAGGGCGATGACCACAATCATGAGAACTACAAGAAGGGACATGAATCAGGGGTGCCCAGGGATGGATCACCGGGTGAAACCCTCCGATGCTTAAGACAGCAAATATGGTAGAGCTCTGATGTGAAGGAGGGGGCTGAGGAGGAGAGTGGGGGGCACGAGATTCCTCTCCACCAAGTGGTGAAGTGTTTCTTGCTCAGCGTTAATGTCACTTAGTAGCACTTACCTTTCTCAGGGGAACTTCCTTCATTTATATAGCGACTCTTGGAACGTAAGAGCTCTGCGAGGCTAGGAGTTTCAGGGGAGGTTACGTCCTCTTAGTGGGCTCTTTAAGGCGTGAGGACTCTTGATCTCCGTTATCCTCTTGATTCTCCCACTCATGAAGGGCACATAACGGTCGCATAGATAAGCTTCCATTTGTCCGAGCATGGGACCTTGGCTCAAGGGGGGCTCCCGAGTGAAAGGCATTGGGCTCGGGTGGGACGCAAGGTCTGGAAGGGACTTTCCCGATTGATCCAACGCTCAGACTTCTAAACCTGTAGGTTGCCTAGGAAGCGCTTGATCCGAGTGGGTTATTGGGCTTGAAGCTAGTGGGCCCCAAAAGGGGCTATCACTCTAAGGAGTTGAGCCTCGTTTGGTCTGGTGGGACCTCGTTGGGCCGTTCCTTTCCGGGTGGTAGAATTCTCCCTCTCCCCTATCCCATTTCCATTCTAGTATCTCTAGTGGCTTCAACTTCCTAGTCAGCTTGAGATGTTTGGCCTTAACTTGTTGGCAAACTAGGCATCGGTTCACAAATTTCACGATCTCTCTCTTCATATTAGGCCACCAAAAAGTACCCTTCAAATCTTTATACATCTTAGTAGCTCCGGGATGAATGGTATATCTTGATCGATGTGACTCTTCTAGGGCCGATCCGCGTGAAGGGACTGGGCGCTCCAAGAATCCCGGCAACGGTTTCGTTGCCGAGCGTGCCGACGTAGCCACCACACACGATGCCGTTGAAGCTGCGCGCCCGCGCACCGAGCGCAGCAGCGAATCCTGATCGATCTCGGCCTGGATAGCGCCGGTCGTCCTCTGCAGGTGAAGATCCAATTGCGCGATGAAGGCTGGGGACACAAGATGCTCAGCCTGATGGCCCCGCTGAAAGACAGTAAAAACCCAGACAACTACATTGCCATGACCTCATCCGGCGATGAGTCAAATTGGCTGCGTGTGACGGTCAAGTATGCCGAGGACGGGCGCAGCAACGAGGATGCCTTTCGCGGTGTCCGGCAGGAACGGATGGGCCCCGATCCGAGGCGCCCGGACCCGAGTGAGCAGGAAGTCGCAACGCTGCGCCACATGGTGGCCCATCGATGGGATGGCTCGACGCTTGAACTGAGTTTGACGCACGGCTGGAGTGAAGAGCGCAAGGAATGGTCGCGCGTGGTGCAGCGGGGTGATTGGGCGCGCGTGCCTCACCTGCTGCGTTATGGCGCCGATCCCAACGACTGGCAATTGAGCGGAGCAAGCAGAAATACGCCACTGCATTGGGCGGCAGAAGGTGGTGCGCCGGCCGAGGTGGTGCAAACCATGGTGGCGGCGGGCGGCTGGCGCAACATCGTCAATGCGGCAGGCGAGCGTCCATTCGATATCGCCGTGCGCAAGAATCATCGCCATCTGCTCGAAGCCCTGACACCGGTGGTGCTGCACGACATCAGCGTAGCGGACCTGGCGGCGATGCAAACTCACTTCCATGGCGTGATACGCCGGCCAGGTACGTCAGATCTGCATCAACTACGTAGCCCGGAGCTGGGGATACTGCTTGAGCTCGAAGAACCAAAAATGTCGTTCAGCGTGCCGGGGCAGTATGGCGGCTATCAATACTGGCTGGAAAAGCCCGACGGGCAAACCAAATTGATCGTGGAAAGCCGTAGCCGAGTGGTCAGCGGGGGCGTGCCAAGATGGGAAATCACGCCAGCCGGTGCAACCCGCGTCGAATCGGTCAATACGCAATAGAAACTTCTGCTACGGCGAGACTGGCGCGTAGAGTATCGCCGCGCAAGAAAACCCGATACCATCTGCCCTAAGAATAATTTCTATAGTCAGCCGTAGCGCTTCGTCGCGTCGTCCATGTCGCGAGCGCCGAAGCCCTGCGTCGGCGACCAGGAGCCTGTCGCCGCGCCCATGCGGTCGAACGTGTCCTGGTTGAAGTTCGGGTCGTTGATGTAGTCGAACTGCGAAGCCAAACGGCTTGCTTCGGCGCGCTTGGCTTCAGCCGTAGCCCAACCAGCCGCGTCCGCGCCGCTCGGCGGCTCGAAAAGCGACGACAGATTGCTGGCCGCCTGCGCGAAGGCCGGGTTGTTGAAATAGCCGTTGGAGCGGATCGGCACGTTAGCCTCCGAAAATCGAGAATAGATTGCCGCCCTGTTTCGGCATGGTGCCGACGGAGCGCATGCCAGCCCACGGATCTGCCGCAGCCGGAGCGCCAGCGCCCAAACCAGCACCCATGCCGACCGAACCGGCCAGACCGAGCACGTCAGCGAAAGTCTGCAAGCCCTGCTGCGAGTTGTTCGCGGCTTCCAGTTCGAAAGGCAGGACATTCGCCGAGCCGCGCTTGAAACCGCCAATCTGGCCGAGCTCGCCGGCGTCACGTGCCTGCTCGCGGCCGATGCTGCCGATCAGGTCGCCGAACGAACGCAGATTGCCAAGCGCCTGACCCTGCTGGTTGGCGTAATCGCGCGCTTCGCCGCGCTTCTTCGCTTCTTCCGCCACGACGACGTTCGAACCGGACTGCGGGATAACCTGCTCGGCGACCGCGCTGGCGTTGTTATCCGCCTCGATCTGCTGGTCGCTGAAGTATTGGCCGAGTTCGCCGGCGCGGTCGGCCTGTTGATTGCCGAACTCGTCGTAGCGGTCGAGCGACTGCGCGTTCAACGCGTCAGCTTCCCGATCGAGCTTGCCCTGGCGGATGCGCTCGGCGGCCATTGCGTCGTTGCGCGCCTTCTGGACGCGGTTGTTCGCGACCTGATTGGCGACGGTGGAGCCGGCGAGAAGGGCCGCGCTAGCGAGGGTTATAGGGTCGCACATCTTAGCTGCTCACTGTTACGCGTCCGGCATTGCCGAACAGGCCGGTGTTGTATCGGGGCGCCGGACCGCCGGCATTGAAGGACCGCTCCTGCGCGGCCTGAGTGCCGAGCGTGTTGGTGAAGTCCACGAAAAGCTGGCTGAGAGGACTATATTCCTCTGGCGCCGACAGGGCCTGCGAGCGCGCAAGGGCCGACTTGGCCGCGAATCACCAAGAGGTCCAATAATATCGAAAGCCCACATGGAGAAAGGCCATGGGGAGGACATAGGATGGAGTGAAGAGGCGGGAGAATGAATCTTGTCAGCATGCAGTTGGCACTTGACACACATTGAAACATAAATCGAGCAATCCTCTTCTAGAGTGGGCCAATAGAAATCTAGCCTAAGAATTTTCTTAGCTAACATCTGGCTGTTGACATGACCCCCACATACTCCAGAATGTGTCTCTTCCACGACCTTCCAACATTCATTGTCATCGAGGCACCTGAGTAGAATACCAGTAAGACCCCTCCTATAGAGTGTATCTCCAACTAGTGCATACCTCTGAGCTACTCTTCTGATAGCCTTCTTCTCCTCCGCCGTGGCCTCTTCTGGATATGACTGGTCATAACAATATTTGACAATCTCATAGTACTATGGCTTTTCTTCATCATCCAGCTCTTGTTCTAGATCAATATGCATGATTTCTTTATTTTCAATGGTTTCTCCTTCCTTAAGCTTTTTAAGCACTTTCTCCTTGACACTAAGAAATGTGGGATCCTTGGTGGCAGGAGTGTGGTGCTTATGAATGAGAGCAAAATGGAAGTCCCATTCGGGGAGAAAAATCAAAGAGGAGGCGAGTGAAGCAAGAGCGTTAGCTAAGATGTTCTGATTACGAGGAACATGGACGAAGATTAGCTTGGTGAAGAGCTTGGCATAGGCAGATGCAAGTTCCTGGTAGGATTTGAGTTTGGGATCGAGCGTGCGACATTTAATGAGCACTTGACGCAGAATGAGCTGACAATCACCGACGATCCGTAACTGGGTAACACGAAATTGATAAGCGATTTGTAGTCCGGCCAGCAGAGCCTCATACTCAGCTATATTATTTATGACCAGGAAAACAAGCTGAGAAGCAAATGGAATGGTGATACCCTTAGGTGTCAAAAGGACCATGCCGATCTCTCTTCCATGGGAGTTCAAAGTTCCATCAAAATACAATGTCCACATCTCATCTGAAGGCTGATTAACAGACATCAATTCTTCATCTGGGAACTCTGAACGAACAGGATCGAATTGAGGGATAGGATGATGGTAGTGAGTCCCAAAGTTGGGGCAATTTGGGTATTCCCCCTTGATTCTCTCAAACCCGGTGACTTCCACGTGAACAGTGGAAAGTAAAGCTACCCGTCTTGGAATTTCTTGAAGATTTGAACTTTTGAAGACCTTGAACAGCGAGGGGAACTTTCAACTCTTGGAGATCTCTTGGAGGAGCTTGGCGAAAGGAGGACTTGGCATCAAGTGCTTGTATCTTCGATAAAGAAGGGATACCCTGTTTATATATTCTTGCATGCCATGTATATCCTTGCATATATGCCTTTCATGGGCATCTCCCCAAGTCTTAAAGGACACACAAAGGTCAGGAAAAAGATCAATGATTTACCAAGGATCAAGATGCTAAGTGTGTTATTGTGAAGCGTTCTTATGAATTCAACTAAATGGGCATGAAGATCTATCAAGGAGGATCGCTGCCTCTCCTTTCTCTTCTATCCTAAAAGCCTACCCAATGGACTGGGCTGGGGAATAAATGGCCGGCCACCTCACCTCCTTGAACCAGTAGATTTGGGAGGGCAATAAATGCACTGCCCCTCGAACTCTTAGGCCGATGGAGTTGGGGACGAGTAATTAAATGTTAATTGATGGACTTTTGAAAAGAAGGAAAAACATACACTCCCACTCCCCCTTTTGGTCTCTTAACCACGGGTTTAAAGGGGAATACATCCCACTGCCACCTCTCAACCTACGGACATGAGAGAGGGTGGAGGTAGATGCCTTGTCTTCCTCTCTCTTCCCCCTTCTAACTTCTAAGCACTCCAACCGGTGGAGTTTCTTGGGAAAGAACCCAGCGGCTGCCGCCTTGACCTGTTTTAAGAGGGGATTAAATGCTCTTAACCATGGGATTAAAAGAGAAAGAAATAAATGCTTGTTGGGGTGCACATGGACCGCTTAACTGATGGTAACCATTCTCCCTCCTTTACCTTCCTTCTCTCTAAATTGCTTAGCTAACGAGATTTGGAAGAAATAAATGCTCTTCACCAATAGGTTTAAAGAGGAATAAATACCCTGGCGCCCTTGGCCAATGAGGCTTGAAAGGAAAACCCCACTGCCACCTCAGCCCTATGTTACCCGATGGAGTCTTACGAAAGAAAACCCTGCCACGTGTAATATTGTGAGAAGAAAATATGAGAATATGATAACTATAGAAAACCAAGACTGAAATCAGAATTGCAAACATACCCCTACCACATGGTCTCTTCTGAAAACCAAGATTGCAAACATGCCCTTATCACAGGGCGCTATCAGAAAATCTGAGGTATGTAGGGAGCTCTGATTGAGGAGAAAATCGAATGTTATGAAAGCTAGGAATGGGAACATCTGCCAAGGCTTGTGGGTCAACCCGCTTTTGAAGAAAGTCAAGTTGTTACTGCATGGCGGCCCATTTATCAAGGAGTTCCTGCTCCCGAGATGGGGTAGGTAGAGTGAAAAGAGTGAGCTCAAGACGAGGACCCGAATGATGAACGGGAGGAGGGGGAGGCCCATAAGAAGGATATTGGGCCGAAGGATGACCCAAATTAGAGTAAACATGGGCCACCCCTTGCTGTGGGTGAGCAAAATCAGCTGGGCCAATAAGGATTTGCGGCACCAATGTAACAGACATGTAAGGATCAATCTAAGTAGAAGAGGGAAGAGTGGTCTTCCCTTTATCAAGAATTTGAGGGACCGAGCTAGAGGACTGGCCGGCCTCCAGATTGGAGAATCAGAGGATTTTGGGCTAGACCGGGGTAAGATCGATAGGAATAGGTGGAGCCTCGGGGCCATCAACCCTAGACTGAGAGATGGAGGTAGTGGACAGACCCTATGAAATTGTGGGAGACGGGGCACTTAACCCCTGCAAGGTCTGGTAAAGGGCTTGTAGTTGGGCCGTTTCCAACTCGGCCATCATTTGGAGAATGTGACTGGTGGGATTGTTGGTGGATGGAGTTGAAAAGGTGGGCTGACCGCCTTCCATGGGAGCAGAGGATGGAGGAGGGACGGTCCCTTCTCCAGACTGAAGAGGCATGACCCTAGGCAGGTCCTTTAGGAGTTCCTAAGGGAGAGATTCCTCATGGGCACATAGGAAATCATAAGAAGACATGGCGGAGTTGAATAGAGGATTGAGATAAGAGGTGAAAGAGGAACTGCCCCTAGGAGACGAACCTAAGGATTTGAAGTAACTCCACATGCACTGTGGCACCTAAAGATGAAAACAACACAAACAACCACGAATAAGTAGCTAAACAAGATGACCCCAATAATGGGGATTATGCAAATAAGGAGGGGATGAGAGGCAACCAAAAGTCAACCAAGTTATAATGATGCACAAAATTTTATTTGTGTTATCTTTAGAACCTTAGTGATTTCAGAAAAATGTTCTCTCCAACAATAGGTTCTTAATAGGATAGGATGGTGGGGACTTAGTTGACTCTAGGTGTAAACTCTCCCTTATGCAACCTAGGGATGCCCATTCAATGGGCGACCAGAGTGTTCGACGCCATTTTCCTGTAACTTCTCAAACTCACTGGCAGCTCCTTCCTTCCTCATTTTGCGCTCTATTTTAACTGGGCAAGTCCTCAGGGTAGCTTTCCAAGATGAGGAGGACTCCTTGCCTTGCTTATCTCCTTTCGTGAATGATTATCTCATTTTGTCTCGGATTAAACTTTGATTCCTCTCCCTATAAATACCCCTACAGTTTCATGCCCAGGGAGAGGCTGATTTCATACGTCGGGGGAGATGTTGCCAGACCTTTGGCTCAAGGAGAAGTCTTCCTCACGTTTAAAGCTTCATCCTAAAGGGGCTTCCTCCCGATCGTGCATCAAAGCCAAACACAGGAGAAACATTCCCCAGACTTCCCCTTATTCCTTCTCTGTTCTCATTTGATTCTTATTCACTTGCGTTAACTGATGCATGCATCACATTCATATATTTTACTTTCCTTCTCAACCACGTTGAGGCTCCTCAAGTGCAACACTTGCACATTCTTATTGTCATTCCATATCATTCATACTCCTACCCTTCGCATAGGGGTTAAAGGGGCAACACCCCAACAGATGCATTCATCTCCATACTATTCATGTTGTATATTTCATTCAGAGTTTGATACTACAATTGGATTTTAATTCCACATTCTTTATCGGTGTTGTTTCTTCGTTTGCAAGGGTAATCTCAAAGAAAGACTCTCTTCATAGGCCGACCGACAGAAGGAGAAGAAAGTCACCCACATCTCCCGCATTCATTTGAGGTAATCCCTCTAGCGATTACCCCCCTATTGGCATCCCACGCATGCTCACGTTTCTTCCTTTTTCCACATTCTTTAGCTTATGTTTTCTTTCTTATTCTTTTTTGAGTCGATTTAAATAGATGTACAATCCCCTTGGCTATTTTCTTCTCCACTCGTCTCCTCTTCTCTCTATCCCTCTCCTCCTCAAGAAGGGGTGCACCCCCAATCTCCCTCCTCTCCCCTCTGTGAGTGCCGTCACTTGACGTTGTGGAATGTGAAATTATTAAGTGTTGTGTAACATGGAAATATAAACTGAAACGTGTGGAAAGAGGGGTGAGCACGTCGTGCTCTATGAATAGGAAAGGAGCACGTGGTGCTCAATGAGAAATGTGATCGCCAGAGGAGGGAAACTCCTCAAAATAGCTAAGACACAGATCCACAATTTCTGGCATGTCTGGAGGCCTTGGGATTAAAAAATCCCAAGGAGAAGGCTTGAATATGTTAAAGAGAACAAAGTCAACAATAGCTATCTTGAAGGGTTCGGTCGATCAAAATTTGAGGTCGGTCGACCAATCTCTGCAACCTTTGCAACTTTTCAACGCTGTCAAATTCGATCGACCGAACTCTGTAACATTTACAGAGTTCTGATCCCTGGAATTTTTGGTCGACCGATCCAAACCAATTGGTCGACCAAACTCTTGAATTCTTGCAAAATAGAGTTCTTAGCACACAAAAATATATCTATAAGATAATGCCTTATATTTTGAACAACTTTATCATTCATTTGGGGTTGATTTAGCTCAGTTTGTGCACTTTGAAGGTTTTAATCATTTTAGTATTTCCCATGATGAAACTCGACCTTATTTTGATCCTTGAATCTCACTTTTGCATTTATGCACGACATGTGATGAAAAATAAGTCCAGGGTTTTATTGTCATCCAAATCACTTGGAGAGGCTCAACAATCTCCCCCTTTTTTATGATGACAAAACTCTTGACCATTGAATGTATTGGTGTGCCGTTAAACAAATTTGGAACTTGAAATCAACGCATTACAAACTTGAAAGCTCTCATATGGTTATAGTACCTGCAAGGCAAATTACATCCAATCAGAAGCCACTATTCAAGCAACCACCAAACCATTTATACATATTTTCTAGATTCACATGAAAGGAAATGAAGTTGAAGAATACACATTTATCTCCAATACCGAGTGCATTTCATTAATTCCATTACATAGTACATTGACACGAATGGACACATGGATGCAAAATGCAAGGGACTCATACACAATGCAAAGGATGCACAAAATGCGAATGCCAAAGGGCAAGCATTCATACAAACATGTGAACACTCAATTATAATATATATAAACCTATAACAACTACTTCTCCCCCTTTGGCATCATCAAAAGAGGGGATGTGATACATGAAAGAGGGACCAAAGGTGAACTACAAGACCAAGGACAAACACTAAAGGAAGGAAACAGAAGATCCTCAGTTGTCGTCTTCAAGAGGCGGCTGATGGCCAAGGCAGCGTCAAATATCCTCAAGAGTGTGATCTTGATACTGAAGGCAGTGTTGAACATTGGCAAGGCTGTTCTCATGTGCCTGGTCACGGTGCTGGATATCAACAAGAGTCTGGTTCATGAGGTGAAAGGCCTCGCGTGAATCTTCATGGCTAGCGGAGATGGTAGTCATATGAGTGGACAGGTTGGCCATATTTGTGGATAGGGTATCCAAGATGGTGGAGAAGGAGTCAATCCGGCTAGACATAGAATCAAGCATATTGCCAAAAGTGGCAAAAGAGGTGTCAAAGTGACTCCCAAAGGTAGAAAGTTGCTCCCCAAAAGTGTCCACTATAGCCTCTATTCTAGCTAATTGCCTATCAACTCCCTCGAAGTCTCCCCAAGAGGGCTGTCCAGCTCCTTGGGAAGATGACTCCCCGTGATGGAACTGTGATGGCATCTCTAGATTTGCATGCAATTGAGGAGGAGGTGGCTGTTGGTCCATCTGAGCTGGAGGTGGGGCTTCCCTTTGACCCTTCTACTACTGTCCTTCCTCTTCTTCATCATCACTTTCAGACTCTTCCCCATAGACTCTCACTGCTCTGTGTAGCTCTCCATCAGGACCCCAATAGTACCCAAAGTCTGTAAATAACTTATGTTTATTGTAAACATCATCTTGTCGCACTGGAATGAGCACTTCATCGGCCAAGCTGATCCCGACATGAATGAAAACTCCAGTTAATTGTGATGCATAAGGCAAAGATCTCCATCTTTGCATACGACATGACCCAACTAAACTCGTCATAAGGCAACCCATGTTTATGGTCACCCCATTCATCACATGATAAAATAGGAACCTGTGCACTTTAGTGACTTCATTTTGACTTCCACCCTTGGGATAGATGAGGGTGGTAAACATATGGTGCAAAATGTGCTGCAATAGATGGAAATAATTTACATTCAAGGTGATCAAGTTGCTAACTCCATGCACGTACTCACCGTAGGCCATGAGCATAAAAGTCTCTGGAACATGACCATGACCAAACGTCATATCAACGCCCCTAGCGGAAACTCCTAGGGCACTCTCAAATAAATAAGGATTGACGGGAATCTCAACTCCTTTAATAGTAGTGTACAGATGCTCATTTCTCATGGTTAAATTGCCATAGAATTATTGAACAAGGCTTGGATAGTATTTGTTATACCTTGTTACAAAATCAGTCCAACCATCTTGAACCTCAAAAATAGCACCCAAATCCAGAAAAACGTCGTTTAACTCATTAAAATCGACCAGACGGGGGTCGAGTATTGGCCATGGGTGCATCAGCGGTGCACGTGGAGGTGCGGGTGCCTACCGTGGTGGAGGAACCGGGTCCTCACCTCTCCTGGACCTAGACTCCCTCCTGGTAGATCTCTGAGGGTCTCGAAAGAAGCATCGTCTAGGCACCATCTAGACTCAAAAATTGCGGTGGAAACCCTTAGATTGCAAACCCCTTCCCTTGGAAGTAGATGGAGACCAGATGACACACCAAAGATGGCGGAAAAATGATTCTCCAAAAGTTGGAATCCTAGGAAGAAGCTTTTGAAGCCATACAAGCCGCTGCACAGAACCCCTACTGGAAGACGGTAAAGATCTCAATCTTGTGCGGATGGAAGAAGGAGAAGGTTTTTGGGGTGGAAATGGCTGTGCTTGGGTATTCTAGGGTTCGAGAAGAGGTTAGGATGATGAATGGGGGTGAAAAGGTGAGATAATGGGGGTGGAAGCCCCCCTAAAAGGGAGTTCGGACGTGGTTCAGTCGGCCCGATTCGTTGGTTTTGGTTGACCGAACCAGGGCGTCGGTCGACTGAAATGGTCAGCCGACCCGAATTTTACATCATTTTTTTGAACTCCTTCACCCTTTCTTTTTCTTTTTTTCTTTCTTTTTATAACTCCTTCAACCTTTCTTTTTTTATAACTCCTTTAACCTTTTTTTTATAACTCCTTCAACCCTTTTTTTTATAACCCCTTCTCCCCTTTTTTGTTTCATCCTCCACTTTTTGTTGTAATTGAAAGGAAATGACTTGATGAAAGAGGTGATGGGGCATTCTGAGCTACTTCAGAAAACCCTCTAACTCTCCCCCTCAAAAAATGCCTCAGATCCCCAGGTCACTAAGTCCACATTTATTTATTAAGGAATATTTGGTCTTAGAAGCTTCCAAGGAGGGGCCATGTAACGACCTGGAGATCCGGATACCGGTAAACTGATACCAAGAACTCGGAGACGCCACCCAAGAGGCTGATGAGGCCCCGTAAGGGTTGGGAGGATTGGTTGAGGAGATGCATAACGAATTAAGAGAAGCCCAAGATCTGCGATTCCAAAGGCTGGTCTATTATTTTGATGCTAGGCTATCAACCGGGAAGAGGCCTCGATGCGCAACTACAGGGGCAGACCAAATCGGTCCCCAAAGGGAGAAAAATGAGTAGACAGGGTCTCGACTATCGAGAATCCGCATTATCAATCTTGGGTGACTCAGGGCCACTTACCTGGGATTACCGCCAACATTTTGTAAAAGGGCCTCTCCAGTCAGGAACTTTACAGCCACATCCAACACAGTCAGTGAAGGAAAGCACAGTTTGCACAGTTGCCGGTCCACCTCTGTTGTCGAAGGGGCTAGTTGATGACATGCTCGACTTTAGCCGAGCGTTTGCCAGACTATTCTATGAGCCAGATTGCCAGAAGAATCAGGAGGTTTGACTTATACAGTGGAAACCGAAGAGGCCAGGATACCGTCCACGGGAAAGGGCGAGCTCACATATTCATTTTACTTGGCCTCCTTCCAGAATAAAAACCCTCCTTTAGCGGCTCAACTTTATTCCTCGTTCCCCACCTCTTCTTATTAACCCGTCCAGATTTCAGCCTCCCCTTTGGCCTGAGAAGCTGATTGAATTTCCCATTATCAACTGTCCATGCGGGTGCTGCCTGCCGATTGATTTAATGTCTAGGTGGTCACCCGACTCACCTGCTGATTTGTCCAACATGTGGTTTTGATCCTCCAATCCCTTTTTTGATGTTATCTATCCAACTCTCTACCCCCGAGCAATTCCCCCTCCTCTTCCGTCCTCTTCATCTTACTATATGATTTCTACTGATCTCCAAAAAAAACGTCAATTTTGAAACAAAGATTTTGGTGGAAGGTTACGCTATCTTCTGGCCATCAGCTTCCCAGGGGCACAGACCCCTGCTTCTTCCCTCCCAGTAGGCTTTCTTTCCCCTAGGTTAGATGTAGGGTCTATAGAGTCTAGGGAAGTAGGGTCTAGGTCTAGAGAAGTAGAGTCTTATTTTAGGTCATCCAACCCATCCAAGCCTGAGCCGCACCCGCTTGCACGTCATTCCAGGTCTATTCCTGATAGGTTCTTGCAAGATTTAGCTTAGCAATGCTGTGCTCTTTTAAAAAGTCTGGAAGTTATAGCTACGGCGATCATGATTGAATGCGATAAGGAAATAGATGGGGTGTGGAGTGATGACGGATTAGGTTTAGTCAGTCGTGTCCGGGCGTCTAGGTCATAGTTCGTGTCTCCACCAGTCGAGTCACCCCGTCGTCCCGCATCAATTGATCACATGCGTCACTCGAATTTCGAGACGACCTGGCAACGGTGCAGACGGACGGTGACCCACGGGCAGCCTGTGCGGACGAAGCCGCGAAGAGAGGTATGGAGAGGATAGACCTGAGGTCTAAAGGTGGCCCGACTCAACCGTGGTAGAGCCAATGCTCGAGGGTGAGACTGGTGGCACTATCTCACTCGACAGCGGTCTACACTCAATGTTCAGAAAATTTTGGATCGAACTCTCCTCCCCTTCGGCGTGAGCGTTGAAAAGAAACTAGATAAGCAATGTCCAGGGAGCGAGGGTCAGAGCTATGCCTTGCCAGTCTGAAAAGACTGGCCTGGTCAGAGATGTGGGCAAGTCGGGAAGCGTGCGCACTCGGTAGACACGCTGCATCGCTGAAGATTGTAGGGGCCCAAGAGTACAGCCTTATGGCGCAACACTCCACACAGTGGGGGGGATCGTGGGGATAAGAATAGCTATTACATGACTACCCTCATCCAGGAGGGGGGAACACGGGGAAGGGAAGCGGGCCTGGCTGTCCTGTGTTCTATCCTACAGGACAACGCTGAGTTGTTCTCGCTACTGCACCTCAACCAATGGTCCGAAGATGATGCCGTCAGCTCCCACATGCAGAGGGGAATGTGTAGAAACACTTCAAAAAAGTAGGAGGGAAGCCGATGCTACTGGAAGTAGTGGCAGGGCCGATGGTGTCTGGCTGCAGGTTCTACTCCCGATTGTGCTGAGCTGTGCAGTCACAGGAGATAGAGATGCAGACCTCTGGTGGCCAAATGACGTTATGCTTCGGAGAGGTGGCAGAGGCTCGCTGATGTAGCCCCCAGTGGCTATGCAGATCCATCGGAGTAGAGGAGTGGAGATAGCAGAGGAAGTGGCGAGCTCACTGTCAGTCACACAGAGTCAATCAACTATATATGCCTGAACTGCAACGAACGGGTGGAACAGGGGCTGCAGCATCGTCGGATGACGCTGGAACTCGGTGGAGGTGAATAAGGGCTGCTCGACGCCCGCGCCCGGCGGGGCCGGGGGGGGGGGCCCGCCGCGCCCCGGGGCCCCCCCGGCCGGCGGCGCCGGGGGGTGGGGGGGTCGATCGGCATTAACTAAGAAGAAAAGGACAGGTGCCTGGGAGGATACGTGGAGCCTTGTGTGCGTTGACTTGAGGAGTTCTCGTGCTGTCACTTTGCTACATCCACGTGTTGATTCCGTGAACTGGTACGAACGAATGACATGAACCCTTCACCTCGGTATTAGGGAGTCGGACGAACTGGGACTAAGAGTCGGATGAACTGGGACTGAGTGGGCCGTGGGGCCACAGGGCTGGAGAGAGGGCGCAGCCCCCAGGGAGTTCACCCTCCCTGGGGTGCGTGGCCCCGCCCTGGGGTGAACTGGCCCCGGGCACGCCGCAACCCCAAGGGATGGCCCCCGGGGGTCTTGTTTCATCATCTGGGAGTGTTCTTTTAGGGACACTAGGCTCCCGGGCACTGGGATGGGTCCATGGGGGCCGTTGTTCTTTGAGTTGTAGTTGCCGCTCGTAAGGTGTTCAGGTAAATACCCGACACACCCCCCGGGTTGTCGAACAGCCTGGGTAACTGGCTGAGGGGCCCCAAGGTGGGCCTTGGGCTAAGGATAGGAGCTCGTGGGAGCTAAGGAGAGGCAGCTTAGGCACATGGGCCGTGCCTCGAGCTACGTGCCATGTTGCACGACGAGTTGGTAGGATAGCCTCGGGTTGGCCCGAGCGCTAAAGTTAAGTGGCTCATCGCCACATGTCTGATGGTCGGGGGTGGCCCCGACTTACTAGGAGGGTGTTGCAGGACCCAATTAGCATGCTGGAACCACGGGGCGGCCCGTGGTTTGGTGTAGAAGGGTTGGAATATACGTGCCCACAAGGTGTTCAGGAAAATATCGAACACGCGTGTGTGAGCCGTATACGCGTACGACAGGCCTCCAAAGCCTGTGGTTGGCCTAATTAGGTCTCCCCTTGACCTTGGAGGGTTGGAAAGAGGCATCTCGGGGTTAGCTCGCTGCCTTTTCACTAGGTGCCACGTGCGTGGCTTAGAGTCAGAGCGCCCCCGGGTCGGCCCGGGCGGCCATGTGAAGTGTGGGCCAAGCCCGTAGTTTAGTAGCCGAGGTTGGTCCTGGTTAGTTGCTTGTGTAGCCGCATGTTACGGCAAACTGGCTGAGGCCCCCGGTGGGGTCCAGGGAGTTGTAGGAATGGCCGGGTAGCTCATGCCTTAAAGGTGCTCGGGAAAACTCCCGAACCCTTATTTCTTGGCATTCTCCCCCTAGGAGCTCTTAGTGTCGGGTCTAGTGTGACTCCTAGCCACGTGTTGCTGGTCATGTCCGTCTTAGAGTCCGTGGTTCAATGCACGTAGAGTCGGCTCCTGTGTCTGTCCCGCATCACATGCTATACATGATGCAACAGTATCAGCGGGAGATTGAATTGCTGAAGAAACAACTCAATGAGAAGAATGCCCAGCCCTCAACGTCTGGACAGACCAAGGTCTTACCGGAAGCACCTGGGGGCAACGGTCAGTCTTCCGAAGTAACTTTGCATGCTGCAGCATTCCCACCAACCCCCAGCTTCCTTGCGGGCATGCCCCTACAGCAAGCACAGTACCCGGCCCCACGATAGAGCTCACCACCCCAGGGCAAGCTGCTCATTCTTTATATAGTGGCTACCGAATACTCACTAGGGGCAATGCTCACCCAGAACAATGACGAGGGGAAGGAGCAAGCTCTCTACTACCTCAACTGAAGATTAGTGGGGGCGGAGGCCAAGTACACTCCTATCGAAAAGGTCTCCATCGTCTTGGTTTTCGCAGTCAAGAAGCTGAGACACTACATGCTGTCCCATGAAGTGAGCTTGATCTCTAGGGCTGACCCTGTCAAGCACATTCTCTCCCAGCCACTCCCGAAGGGGCGTCTCGACAAATGGGCTGTGTTGTTGATGGAGTATGATATCACCTATGCGCCACAGAAAGCCATTAAAGGGCAAGCCGTCGCGGACTTCTTTGCGGCACACCCCGTGCCCAAAGACTCCCCGCTGGCTACGGAACTACCCAAAGATGAAGTACTAGAGGCAGACCAAGTCCAGTGGGCTGTCTGGCAGTTGTACTTTGACGGGGCCTCCAAAACAGAAACAACGTCCTCTGGGCATACCAGGATACGGGCCGAAGTTGGCATCGTCCTTAAGTCTCCAGATGGGGAAGTAGTGCACACTTCCTGCTGCATCAACAAGCCCTACACGAATAATGAAGCAGAGTATGAAGCTCTGATTATCAGTCTCCAAGTCACTCTGCAGATGGAGATCAAGATGCTACAAGTATTTGGCGATTCATTGATGGTTGTCAAGTAGGTCCAGGGACAGTTTGACGTCCGAAAGCCGGAGCTACTCCCTTACCACACTAAGACACAGATGCTCATGGAGCAGTTCTACCTCCTTGAGATAGGCCATGTCGCCAAAATGATCCTGACGAAGAGTACAATGCGACTGCAGTGACCACGAGTCGAGAAACTGAAAACTAAATGGGTCGAAGTGTTCTCAACTCGGGAGCTACAAAAGTAGTCCGAAACTCTTCTAAAAGGATCCGAAAACCCAATAAAGATCGAGCAGGACCCAATAAAGATCCACCAAGGATCCGGGGTGTTACAGTCCTCCCCTCCTTTAAGAAATTTCATCCTCGAAATTTAAGGACCAACAAGGGTAATGCAGGGGAGAACAACCCAATAATTACAGACACAAAACACGAGGAACAGAGTTCAGAGGAACAACGTCAGACTATTGTCACGAATACACGATTGGGAGTGAGCACGATCATAAGTGAACACAAGTCTGACACCTCTGAAACAAGGCAACGTCGCTTACGTCTCACTAGACAGGAGACACAATCTCACTAGACAGGAGACACGATTGCCAGAGCAACAAACACCGAGAAATGAATCGGCAGAAGTGACAGGCACAACCAACATCAGCTTACACAAGGAAACATAGTCCTCTCAGCTGACAGCCTGACAGCATCATCGGCTCTAGTGCCAAAGGAGACAGGGAACTCTAGGTACACAGGGCACCAATCGACAAATACGTAGAGGAATGACAGCAAATAACAACATTGGACCACACACAACATCAAGTCAGTCCTTACTCAGATATCACATCTGATCGAGTCGCAAGCTACTCTACCAGGAAAAGGAGCACAGCAAGCTACTGATGAGACAATGGTCCAGTACATAAACGTAGAATCATACGAAAATAGCACTGGCAAAAATAACAACCAATAACAACTGCACCTGTAGGATTCCAGCTCCGTACACCAAACAGAACCATAGAACACATTGCAAGTAGGGTCGTATCAAGGCACGTGGTAGCTGAGCACATGACTATAGGGAGCGAGTCATGCATCAGGCCGTCCATCAGGGAAGGACCCACAGCAACTGAAACTTGATCACAAAATGACAAGAGAAACCACAATCTTGGGGAACACATCTCAAGGATTACGACCACGCCTCGGGGACACAACACCCAAGAGAGGGAATGCAGAATAGGGGGTACTTTATCAACAGGGAAGCCAACGATTTCCCCAACACTCGCAAATGCCATGCCAAAACCAGAGAAATGACCGACTATGGCATGGTCACAAAAATGTCCTCACCTCTTATCCTTTATATTATCTCGAGGTTTATCCTTATATATTGAGATTTGGTAGACTCTAGCCTCTAAAACCGTGGGGGAACTTTCTAGGTTTTCTGTAGTTTCTATATAAAGAGCACTGTGCAGACCTTGCGATGGGGGTGCATTTCAGAGGCGACGGCGAAGCCATGCCGAATTTTATTCATCCTCCTTCGACCCTAGCCTGAAGAGGGAAGTACTAACTTTGTTTGGGTTCTATTTTGGATTCATTTCATCATTGGTTACTTTCTTTTCTTTTCTCCAACTTTTGGCAAATCATCACAGTTTGCTGATTTTCTGCTACAACGTTGCAACGGGGGCATGTTCATTAAGCCTTGGTGGAGTCATTCTTCATCCTCTTAGTCCTCCTTACACTCCATCTTAAAGAGGGGAGTATTAAATTCGTGTTGATCATATATGTATCTTGTTTCTCTCATATGTTCTCCCTCTTCCAAGCCCCAACTTTTGAGGTTTTAGCACTCTATTCTGCACTTTTCTGAAACCCAGATTTCTTGCGACGGGGGCACGTTTGCGTCGCCAGAGCGAGGCCACGGTGCACTTCGGATCCGTCCTTCCAACTCCAGGATCTTGAGGGAAGTATAATCTTTATTTTTCACCATTCTGGGCTCATTATATGGTCATCTTCATGCATATTTTTCTTCATCATTTTTGCACTTTCATTCGGTTTTCACACGGAGTCTGTTCTGTCAGGTTCTGCATCCCTTTGTTTTCTTGTGTTTTTCACCCCATTTTTCACTAACGTCTTTCCCATTGTAAACCCTCCTTTTTGCCCTAGTTTTTCCACAACATCTCCACCTTTCCATAGCATCCTTCCCCTCCTTTTTTAGTGTCTTCTTCTGTTATATATGCATCGTTCTTTGGGTCCATTTTGTACTCTGTTCTGCATTTTCTGCACTGTCTGCATTTTTCTCCAAATCGTCGGCATCATAACTTTCCGTCATGACCTCCTGTTGGAGTGATTATTGCTCCTACTTCTTCCCAACACTCAAGTCTTCTGTCATCCCAATTTTCTCCCCATTTGGACGTCATTGTCTTTGCTGTTTGCACTGGTCTTTGCACCCTGTTTGCACTATTTGCACAGTTTTCTGCACTGTTCTTGCATGACTCGCACTTTTGCACATTATTTATCTATGTTAATCATACTTGGGCCAGCGGCAGCAGGCAGGTAGTGAGATGGCGGCTGGGGGCACGCCCCTTCACTGGCCGTCGGATCAAGTTGGCCACCGGATCAGGCCCATTTCAACTTATTTCAAGGCCATTTATGCCTCTCTAGCCTGTATAAACATTCTTTTGACTCATTTCCTTGTTCAACCTCTGCTCACGTATTTCAGTGATATTCGACCTTTCAGATAGTTCGTCTGCACTATCTGGAGTGTGGCAATGCCTTCTTTAGGAAGCCATCTCTTTGGAGATAACCCCGACTATGTCTTGGCCACCTCTGACGACCAGGAGGCTGCCGAGGGAGCTTAAGCAGGCGGATGGTTGCCTAAGAATTTCTTCATCTTTAAAGGACAATTTTGTGATTTGTTTGGCTTAATTGCCTTTGTGATGGACGACGACTTGTCGAGTAGCGACTTTGCCGAGGAGGCGTGGCCGGGTGTGACATTGTGATGTAGTAAGCTCCTCCCATCCTGAAGTGAGGCTGAGATCTACTGAAATTATCTCTTTAGAACTTTGACATAGTCATCAATGTCTTCATGGCATTTGATATTTAAATCACCATAACTGGCAGCTTTCACGTAGTCTTCGTGAGCTCGAGGTATCCTGGACTGAGGCTTTACAAGCTTCAGACTTGTTGTACTTATTTGTATGATTTTTCAGATGTCAACAAATTCCCCCCACCTGCAAGCGACGTAAACAAGGGATGAGTGACACAGGGCCTGCGGGTGTGATATTTAACCCTATTTATTTGTTATTCATTCATTTTTCTAATTTCAACTTCTGGGGTTGACTCGGAGATAGCTAATTTAACTGGGCTCTTCAAATGGCTTTTTTTTGTGTTGACACGGCAGCCAAATGGGGCTTAAGATGTTGATCCGACGGTCAAATGAATTGTGTGCGATCTTGATCTAGCGGCCAGCCCTTGACACGGCGGCTAAGCGCGCTTGGTGTGCAATCAAACGGCGGGGGGCGGGACCCCCTTGATCCGGTGTGCAGTGCCCTTTCCACTTCTTAAAAGACTGAGAGAGAGAGAGAGAGAGAGAGAGAGAGAGATGGCTGCATTTAATCTCTTCTCATCTAATAGTTCCAGCTGTGCTAGCAACGCCTCTCGACGTTCATCGAGATTGAGTTCCTTGTGCAGCTTCACTCTTAGGGAAGGGATGCTTGTGTACCACCATCTCCCCAGGGATCTCGGGAAGATGCTCATCAGACCATGCAAAGACTTAGATGTACTCCGAAAGAAACTCTTTATACTGCTCTCGTGCATTAGGTGGTAAATCAGCTCCGATTTTGACTTCGAGAGTTGGATCGCCTTTAAGGAACACGGACAGCAATTCGCCACCAGGCCCTGATGCTGTCGGCTCATCCTCGGCTCCCCTGACCTCTGTCTTTTTCCCTTCGGGATTTATGACATCGACTGAGATTACGTAGCACCTTCTAGCTATTGCCTGGTTACCTCAGACTTCCCCGATGCCGTATTTGGTGGGAAACTTCAATTTTTGGTGATTGGAGGAGGGCACGACCTTCGTTCGGCTGAGGATACCTCAGTCGAAGATGGCATTATTGGCTGGCATCCCCTTAATCACTATAAAGTTAACCTTAACCGTGACGGTCTTAGGAGGGGTACCAATAGTGATCGATAGGCTTAGGGCTCCCTTGGGCTAGGTTACCTAGCCATTGAACCCGCAGAGGGGGGTTCGAATCAGGCGAAGCTTGGATGAGTTTTCATCCATCTTAACGAAACATTCGTACGAGAGTGCATCAGGGGCACTACCATGGTCGACCAGTATCCTATCTACATTACAATGGTTTATAGTAGCCGATATTACGAGAGCGTCATCGTGTGGGATAGTTACCCCTTCTAGGACTTGGTCAGAGAACACCAGGGCCTGCTGCTCGCTCGCTGGTGGGGCTTTGAGGGGCATAGAGGCCCTACTTGCCCATTCAGCGTGACGCTTCCTTCCTTGGCTACTATCTCCTCCTGATGTCGTGCCGCTAGAAATAACGTTGATATGGACTCCGCGGGGGTGATTGCCAATTTCTTCTAAGGGGATGCCGCAATCCTCCCTCTGCTCGGACACGTATCGAGATAGGTGCCCGTGGCGGACTAGAGGCTCGATCTTGTACTTGAGCTGATGACAATCTCTAGTATGGTGTCCGTGGTCATTGTGAAACTAGCAATGCTTGCGGCAGCTGTGACGCTTTGGGTTGGCCTTTATAGGTTCGGGTTGGCGGAGGAGGCCCGAGCCCTTAATGTCTTCATATATCTCGTAGACGGGGGTGGATAGAGGCATGTACTGCTGGAATTTTTGAGGGGGCTCCCCGTGGTCTCCATCTTGATTTCGGCCAATGAGCCTTCTATATGGAGATGGATCAGTCAGCGGGCTTCCTGTTACAGACTCAAGTTTGTGAGATGATTCAAGAGGAGTGGTAGTGGATTTAGTGGCAAGGAGCCCTGTGTCGCTGACAATATCCAATGCATAGTTGCGTTGATTTAAGAAAATGCCCGCAGGAGATCGAGAAACTCAATACCCAAAAAATATTTGAGATCGCCAACGTCCTTGAGGTGGAAGCGAGTTGCAAGATAGTTCTTGAGAATGCCAGTAAGCCAACTATCATTGCTAGTAATCAATATGTCATCTACATAGACAAGTACCACAGTAATGAGTGCCTCGGTGATAAATAAAGAGAGAGTAATCCGCACGAGACTGTGTGAATCCGGCTTGTAATAAAGCAGAGGTGAATTTCTGAAACCAACTTCGGGAGGCTTGTTTGAGGCCATAAAGTGACTTGTGTAGTCTGCAAACTAGATTCTCCCCCTTTCTCTGAAGTCCGGGTGGAAGATGCATGCAAACTTCCTCTTGTAGATTGCCATGTAGAAAGGCATTGTTGACATCTAGGTGGTGTAATGTCCAGCCTTTAACAGCAGAAATGGATAATAAACAACGAACTGTGACTAATTTCGCAACAGGAGCGGAGGTGTCTATGTAATCAAGCCCTTCCATCTGACTGTACCCTTTGGCGACGAGACGCGCTTTATAGCGAGCAATTGTGCCATATGAGTTATATTTAATGCAGTAGACCCATTTACAACCTATTGCATGTTGTCCAGGTGGAAGAGTGATGATACTCCATGTGTTATTGAGTTCTAAAGCGTTAGGTTCTTCATCCATGGCAAGACGCCAGCGAGGGCATTTGGATGCTTCAGCATAAGTTGACGGTTCAGTCGTAGTGAGAATTGTGGATAAAAATGAATGTTGAGTTGAAAATGACGTTCCGGTGAGGTAATGTAGGAGTGGATAACGTATAGCAGCCGCGGACGATGAAGTTTGTGCAGAAGCCAAGAAGCCAGTGACATAGTCTGCAAGGCGAGTCGGTGGATGACGGTGGTGGGATGGGCGAGGAGCGGGCTGTACAGGTGGAGGAGATGGTGAGGCAGGTAGAGGAGAAGGAAGTGGAGGTGGATCAGGTGGATGCATTGGTTTAACGAAGGAAGGCTGATCATCGGGGATGGGTGTGGGAATAATGGTAGTGTTGTCGTCGGAAGGTTGGTAAGGAAAGATGTTTTCGCGAAAGGTGACATCTCTGCTGGTGAAGACCTGATGGGTTTCTAAATCCAAAAGGTGGTAAGCCTTTTGGTTAGCAGGGTAACCAAGAAAAATATATTGTTTGGCACGAGAATTAAATTTATCTTGATCTAAGTGACCTATGGAGGCAAAACATAAACATCCAAATGTTCGGAGGCGATGGTAGTCAGGAAAAATATTGAAGAGAGCTTTATAGGGTATGCGATTATTAAGAGCACTGGATGGTTGGCGGTTAATGAGATAAGTAGCAGTGAGGACACAATCTCTCCAGTAGGATTTAGGTAATTTAGATTGTAGTTGAAGAGCGTGTGCAACATCAAGAATATGGCGGTGCTTCCATTCAACAATCCCATTTTATTGGGATGTAGCAACGCAGGTACGTTCATGAACAATGCCATGTGCACTCAAAAAATTCTGGAAAGATATATTTAGGAATTCAGTGCCATTATCGGTGCGAACACGTTTAATGTGGGTATTAAATTGACGAGAAACGTAAGAGGCAAACTGAGAAAACAATTGGAAAGTCTGAGATTTAAAACGCAGGAGATGTGTCCAAGTAAAACGGGTATAATCATCAACAACTATGAGAAAATATCGGCTACCTTCGCATGATTCAATGGAGTATGGCCCCCATAAGTCACAATGTATTAATTCAAAAGGTTGAGAAGTAACTGAAGTACTATGTGGAAAGGACAAGCGTGGCTGTTTGGCCATCGGGCAAGTAGAACATTGAAAAGAACTATCAAATGAAATTGGCAAAAGAGAAGCAAGTTGATGGAGTTTCTTCGGAGATGGATGTCCCAAGCGGTGATGCCATAGGTTGATGGGAGTCATGCTGGAGGTGAGACAGATGGGTGAAGGCAGTTGCAGATAATAGAGGCCACCTCGCTCAAGGCCCCGCCCAATTTCCTTCATCGTCACACGGTCTTGCAAAACGCAATGTGTAGGGAAAAAGGTGGCAGTGCAATTAGTATCCTGTGTTAGGCGACTGATGGAAATAAGATTAAAATGAAAAAGGGGGGCATGATAAACGTTAGATAGGGTGAGGTGTTTAGTGAGAGGAAGGTTGCCGACGCCATGGATGGGGATCTGTTGGCCAGTGAGCAGGGTAATGTGTGAAGGAATGGAGGGGTGGTTGTGAACTGGGTGAAGGAGATGGAGGTGAGGGGTGAGGTGGACTGAAGCGCCAGAATCAAGAACCCATGAAGTGTAAGAACTCATACCTGTAGCATGCACGTGAGGTGTAGAAGTGGATTTTACCATACTAAGAAGCTTGAGCAACTGTGCATATTGTTCTGCAGTGAGTTGTGGCGCAGTGTCTGTAGTAGAGGATGGACCAGTCGGTGTATTCCTGAAGGAAGGGCGGCGGGCCAACTGATAATGAGGTGGATAACCATGGAGCTTATAACATTGTTCCTTGAAATGTCCCGGGAGATTACAATAAGAGCACCGGGGTCGAGGTCTTTTGTCTCCTGGCCCAGTCCGAGAAACAGGGACAGATTTGCAGAACATAGCAGAGGCATCTGCACTTAACGGTGGTTGTATGAAGCGCTGCGACTCATCTTGCAAAAGAAATGCATACGCTTTAGCAACAGTAGGAAGTGGATCCATGAGTAATATCTGACTTCGAACATGAGAGTAAGAATCATTGAGTCCCATCAGAAACTGCATGAGTTGCCGCTGTTGCTGGAGAGTAGAGGAATCAGCAAGTGAAGGAGGGTTATATTGGGCGAGCTCATCCCAGTAACCTTTGAGAGTATTGAAATATGTCGCAACGGAGGTGTTGTTCTGCTGTAAGGTGGCAATAGATCGTTCTAGGGCATATATGCGTGGCCCATTTGATGGTGAGAAGCGATCCTTTAAATCAGACCATACTTTTGCAGCAGTGTCTGCATATAAAACAGAAGGGACGAGTTCTGGATGAATGGACTTTAAGAGCCGTGATAGAACCATGTTGTTAACTCGTTCCCATGCATTCCTCTGAGGATGATCCAGTGGAGGTCTCGCCACGGTCCCAACGACGAATCCCAGCTTATTCTTCGCCGAAAGAGCAATGGACATGGCACGCTTCCATTGAATATAATTGCCGCCGGTTAATAGAGCAGATACGAGGATGGCTCCGGGGTTGTCAGAGGAATGTAGATAGAAGGGACTCTCCATATCTTTCATGTGAGGCTTAGTAAGACACGTGATTCAAGGCTCCTATGATGGGCACGTGAACCTAGGAAGCTCATTATTGGACACGTGATCCAAGAAGTCTCAAGTGAAAATTAGTCACGTGGAAAGTGCATTTTCATCTCCTGACACGTGGTGTTCCAGCAGAGCAATTTGGGAGGGAACGTGTATCCCACGCATGTCATTTTCTCTCGAGCTCTATAAATAGAAGACCACTATCATTCGAGAGATTTGATCATGCTTTTGAAAAGAGCATACGGAGTGATCTAAAAAGTTTGAAAAAGGGAGCCAGTGCGAAAAGACAAGAAGAAGAGAGAGTTGCAGAGAGAACTCTAGAAAAGAGTGAAATAGAGCATTGGAATCTTAAGAGGGATTCTAAGTAAAAAGAGAGATAGAGTAGAGAAAGAGAAAGAGAGTGAGCAAGAAAGAATTGAGAGGTAGTGTGAGCTTGAAGATCTGATTTCTTTTCAGTTCCTAGATCAGTTCCAGAACTCGCTTTGCTCCTGTGTGAGCTACATTCTTGTGAGGTTTCTTTTCGGTTTCATTTCCTATTTTTTCTTATTCCTTCATTGAAGCTGTGTGTCAGCAGAGCTAAAGCTGCAATGCTCAGCGGGCGAGGTGGATACCTCAGACAGCAAGCTGTGAGGCTCAGCGATTTGTACGCAAGCTGTGGTGCGCAGCAGACGCAAGCTATGGTGCGCAGCAGTTCAATCTGTTAGGCAGTAGTAAGTCACACTCAAATCTGAGTGTGGGATAGACGTAGGTCTCTGGTAGAGACTGAACCACCTAAAAATCCCTTTCTATGTGTGATTGTCTCATTGAATATCTACTTCAATAGATGAATGTCTAGGAATGCTTCTAGCTAATTTTAATTGTGAATGGAAGATTACTCATATGATCGTAGTATGTCATCAATCAAAGAAGTATATAAAAAGGCATGCTAGAAAAGTTAGGTCACGCCTATCTGGACTGACATCTCTTGCGTAGAGGCTAGCCTCCACCTTGTATTGTATTTGATTGATTGATAACTTTGATCAATTGAGTAACACTTGTAGGTATCTTTCTCCTCTGGCCAAAACTGTAACTGTGTTCAAATCGGTTTAAGAGCAAGGTTTGAATTTAAATTCTGAAAAGTATCACTGGGATCCATTCACCCCCCCTCTAGATCTCATTCTGAGTAGAGCAATGGCCTATCAGTCGGCCATATGGAGGGGACCGAAGTTGTTGAGTGTATGTCCTCAGTTGGCAGGATCGGCATACTAGTTACTTTGATAATGCGCCCTTTGTGTGGAAATTTGATGCATTGGTGATTTGTGGAGGACACAGCATCCAATTCTTGAATGTAAGGACGTCCCAAGATGCCGTTGAACATCAGGTCCATATCAAGGATGTGAAAATCAGCTGTAATGGTAACAAGACCCAATCCCACTTTTAGTGTAATCATGCCCAGAGGCGGCTTCTTTGTATTGTCATACACGGTGACCGTAATCGTAGGCGGCCGTATCTGGCTGTCCGGAATGCCACACATCTTTAAGGTGCTTGGAGGCAGAACATTAATGGAAGCACGGTATCTACCAAGCATTGCTTAACTGGCACTTTATTGATGTCTATTGTAATACACAAAGCATATTTTCTGGCAGGTTGCGGAGCCAGTTCATGTTCATGGAAAGTAATAGCCGACTGACTACTGACTGGAGCCAAAACTGTAGTCATCTGCTCCGCTGCTATATCTTTGTTTACCATTACCCTTTCAAGATATTACTTCAGAGCTTTCTGATGTGCAGTGGATCTTTTGATTAACTCCAGAATTGAGATCCGGGCCGGTGTTCTATCAAGGTGCTTTAGTAAGTCATACTCTGTGCCCGACACAGATTCTTGTTCCTTCTCCGCTTGGTCTTGCGCGGGCTCCTGCTCCGGCTGGGGAAATACTCTATAAAACATATGCCCACTCTAGAGCACCATGGTTTCGGATGCCTCTATCGGGGCTGGTGGAGATTGGGAAGAGGTAGAGGCTGGTGTGTTGATGGCTAGCGGAGGGTTGGTAGTAGGAGGGGTTGTCGTGGGAGGCCTTGCTGTCGAGGGGTTATTGTATGGCGAAGGGGGAGGTCGGGTAATTGGCTAGCGAAGTAGGAGGGATCGCGGAAGCGTAGTGGTAGAAGGTGGAGTTGGTTGTTGTGGCTTTGATTGTTGTGAACTTGATTGTGATGAAGGGGTGGATTGTGGAGGAGTGGTTGTCGGCAAGGGGCGAATGAGGGGAGGCCTATTTGGCAGAGGGTTTGCAGGGCGCAGTGCATTCATGGGTTGGCGAATGAGAAGGGGCCGTGCGGGAATGGAGTTTGGGTGAAGTGGCCCTGGTGTGGTAGAGGTCGATGAATTGAGAAATAAACTCATCGCAGGGTTCCGTAGGTTATACGGGAGAAAAACTCACATGGATCGTAAAACTCAATTCGGGAGCTATAAAAGTGACCCGAAACTCTCCAAAAAGGATCCGAAAGACCTAATAATGATCCAACAAGACCCAATAAGGATCCAGAACATTACACACTGTGTCTCAAGCAACTCACAAGTCAGAAAGACACAACAAGCGAGAGGCGTAACAATACTAGAACCAAGTACTAGTCAGAGTAACACCCGTCGGTGCCAGTCCAAGCCTCTGACCACATGTGCATACACTGACTCCTGTCTAGAGCCAGGTCTCTAGCTAGTTCCCCCCCATAGGACGCTATGGTAAAGAGTCGGGGGCCCACGGTAACTTTCTTAAAAACCGTATCACGGGACTACCCCGCCACCTCTCCCGAGTGGGCCGACACTCGAGGTCACCGTGCTACGACTAGTGGTTCCATCATAAGGAAAGTGAAAGTAACTCTATTGGGATATAAAATATGTCATTTTTCACAAAATACCTTAAATATGGTGATATTATAACAATTAAATGCATATAAACAGGAATATGCAACAATTTAAACTTTGTAGGAATAAAACGGTTTGATCATGACCACTCAGAGACTGAGCAGTTGGACGATAATCCACTCAAGGGGGATACACGGCTTAGAAAGGGCTGCTCAAACACAATTCCATGCAGGGTTCTAACACTGAAACGGATAAAAGAAACCCGTTCAACGGGTTGGACGACCGGGAATTGACCACTCAAATGAGACGAGAGTCCACAGAACGGTCATAGAATATGCCGTTCAATGAGGTAGAACAGATCAGGATCGCCTGTTCATCTTACGCCATAACTAAGCCTAAAGGAATGCATGGTTAAGCATGGTCTGCTGAAGGGACTCACGCGGCTTAGAACTAGCCGCTCGAGAGATGAGGGTCTACCAAACGGTCAAACGATAGTCCATTCAATGGTCATACATGGCTATGGCGTAGCCGCTTAATGCCATCCCTAAACTGGTTCTACAACGCTAGCACGGCTATGAAAGGGCCGCTCAAAGGTTTACATGGCTTGGGAGTAGCCGCTCAAACACTAACTGTAACGACCAAGAGCCCATGGCACCGATAACCCGATACAAGTACCAAATTACTGCTACCATGAACTGTAGAAATTTCCAATCTTCCTAAAAAATGGCATGAAATAGGCGACTTGTCGGATGGATGCTAATTTAAATAGCGACCGTTATGTAAGACGCCATTTTTCTTGCTATTTTTTTTGAGTTCCGATTCCATCCAAAAATTCAAATTTTATTTAGTGTCTAAGAACTCAGACGCTAATTCTTTTTATTTCAGATTTTCAAATTTTAACCTTTGAAATAACGTCCTCATGGGTGGACGCTAATTCAATTGGTGACCAGGGTGCTTGACGCCATTTTTCTGAGATTTTCAAACTCACTCGTAGCCCCTTCCATTCCTCGTTTTGTGGTCTGTTTCAACTGGGAAAAGATTCTGGTGGCTTTCTAGAACTGAGGAAGACTCTTTCCAACATTTATCTCATTTCTATAAATCGATTATCCTGATCTTTCCCAGATTAAACCTACCAGGATTCTCCTATAAAAGGAGCCCTGCGGCTCTTGCTCCAGAGAGGCCAATTTTCAACAGCAGGGGGAGGTGTTGCCTGTTTGTCAGCAGGAGGAGGAAGTCTTCACCACACCTAAAGCTCCATCCTTCTGAGTCTTCCTCCCGAATGACCCTTCAAAACCAACGCATAGGAGAAACCTCCTAGGCTCCTCTATTTCCTTCTCTATCTCCTTTGTTTATTTCATTGCATTAGTGCATGCATGCATTATATTCATATGTTCAACTCCCCTTTCTCAACCACGTTGAGGCTCCTCCCACAGTGGAACACTTGCACATTTATTTTTATCATTCACCATTTTATCCCCACCCTTTGCACAGGGGTTTAAAAGGCAACACCCAACAGGTGTGTCATCCTTCATGTCTTCACGTTGTATGTTTCACTTGAGATTTTGATACTGCACACTTGGGTCTAATTCCATATTTTGTTGGTGTTTGTCTTTGTTTGCAAGGGTAATCAAGAAGAAAGACTCTCTCCTTCGGCCGGCCGACAGGAAGAGAAGGAAGACGCCCACAATCTCCCACGCTCTTTTAGGTATATCGCGATCCCTCTTTTTATTCATTATTTATTCCATCCGAGGCCCCGCGAATCCTCTGGCGATCACACCTCCTCTTAGCATCCACGCATGCTCCCACTTCTCCTTTTTCCCTATTCTAAGCATATTTTTTCTTTATTTATTTTTAGTAGATTTTTAATTAGATCTACAAATTATTCTGATTAAACGTCTAAAAATATCCTAAAAATTTTTAAAAATAGCCAAAATTCATCGGACGGAACCTAGATCCGCACCACTAAGGATCCGCTAATCTACGGGTGTTACAACTCGAGTCAAGACCGTCGCACGTGACGGCACAGCGCCATCAATCTGGCCTAACCCCTAGGTCTGAAACAACGGTGACATGATTCCCAAGGTAGCTCACAAGCTGCCGAGTTAATCCCTCTTCCAAGAGACACACAAGAAACCTCTAACACTAGGCTGGTTAACTGGACTCACAGTCTAAAGCCACACACATGGCCCACTCAAAAATCACCTTCCGAAGAAACCCATGTTATGCGAGGAAAACCCACTGCACTCCTACCGACTCATGGTGACTCGATCTGATGAAAACACGAAAGCCCAGAACACACATGGGGTCACTCGGACCCCCAAGACCCATGGGCATGCTAATCGAGGTAAATCGGTACCTCCGAACACCCCTGAAAACATGAACACAGGACTCACGGGTGTCCGGCACATCTACGAGGCCGAAGGTTGACCACTGGGTCACAACCAGGTCGACTGGGGGCCCACGCAATGTGAACAGAACACGGCTAGCACAAATGCATAGTGGTAGTCCTCCCTGGGCTGTCACATCGAATGGCGGCCCTCTCAGGACCGAAAAACCTCAGCTAGCGGTCCAGCAGGGACCGCAACACCCCAGAGACACTCGGATCGAACGTGGTCATCTCCCAGACCGCTAAGCAAAGTGGCGGGCCTCTGCCTGACCGCCGTCGTCAAGTGACGGTCAGTTGTAAGGTCGCTACTCTACCTAAACCCAATCAACCAAGAAGCATAAAAATGGTCATGCCCTAATCACTACTCCCTGATTGGCACTCTCCTTGAGACCACTACTCTTAGTGGCGGTCCATCGCGAGACCAAACTCGTAACCGACTTAAGGGGACCTATGGCGGTCTCCATATGGCCGCCCCATCCAGTGATGGTCTGTGGAAGGATTACCACTCCATTTCGAGTACGAAAATGACGAATCCGGTGGAAAATCCCATTCCACGTCCCGTTCACACCCGTGTGAAGGGAAAAATAAGGGGAAATCAGTCCCCAACCTCTCTAGCACCAAGAGGACCCATTTAAATCCTGAAAATCACATCAAATCGTGAAAATTAGCTCACGCCCCGGTCATACACATGGCCTACTCGGAAACTCAGAACACACACGGAGTCACTCTGACCCCAAGACACATGAGCACGCTAATCGAGGTAATACGGTACCTCTAGACACCCAAAAACATGGTCACGGTCCCCACGGGGTGTCCGAAACACTCACGGGGTCATAGGTCAATCATTGGGTCTCAACCGGACCGACCGGAGACCAACACAATGCAAAACGGACACGGCGAGCATGAAATATTATCTAGCGGTCCTCTCTGGACCGTTAGGGAGCCTAGCGGTCTCCTCCGGACCGCAAGGCCCGACCTAGCGGTCCAGTCAGGATCGCAAGGGCCCCAAAATATTTGAACTGCAAGCGGTCACCCCTGGACCGCCAAGCAAGGTGGCGGTTCTCCGCCTGACTGCTAGGGGTAGCCTAGCGGTCAGTCGCAAGGCCGCTGCCCCACTGACCTCAAGACGACTCCAAACAGGAAAACAGTCACCCCCAGATCGCATGACGGCACCTAGCGGTCTCCACTCGATCGCTAAGCTCCCCTGGTAGTCCATTGCGTGACCGCAAGGCTCAAACTGACATACGGGAGACTCTAGCGGTCTCCACATGACCGCTTCACGCCCTAGCGGTCTCTAGAAGGACCGCTAGGTCGTCCCGAGTGCAAAAATAGCAAAAACAGCGGGAAAGTCCATTCCATGCCCCGTTCACACCCGTGTAAAGGAGAAAACAAGGGAAAACTAGTCCCCAACCTCTCTAGCACCGAGAGGACCCATTTAAACCCCAAAAATGTGATCAAAACGCTAGATCGGGTGCACACCCCAAAATATGTTATTTTTTCCCAAATGCTCAAATAAGCCTGCTCGGCTCACCACGGCCTACCAAAATCACGGGAATGGAAGTACAAGGGTTAAGGATCCGTCCCTCTACCTCCACTGAAGATTTCACGCGCCGTGGACGCCAATCCACCGCGAAAATGCCGCTAGAAACCCCGTCAGCTCGCGATCCCATGAACCACCTCCATCATTGCGATCCTCACCCCGTGCCCGTCGCTCCTCGCCCCACGAGCATCACCGTCTCGCCCCTGTCCACCTCCGTCGGTCGCTGGAGAAGAGAGGGAGAGAAGAGAGCGCGGGAGAGAAGAGAGAGGAAAAAGGGAGAGAAATGAGAGATGGGGAGAGAGAGAAAAAGGGAGGGGGGTTGTTATCAGGCTCTGGGATGTTGCAGGCATGTTGTGCGTTTTTGGAGGATCGTGGAAAGTATTTTCCTCAATTTTAGTATTTTTTGATTTTTTAAAATCCTAAAAAATCTCCTATTTATACCCCCACACCCGCCCCTTTCTCTCATTCTCTCTTTCACACTCTCTCTCTCATCTCTTTCTCTCCCCCTCTCCCTCGGGCGGCCGATGGTTGCAGAGGAGGGCGAGGCAGTGAAGTGGTAAGGGCGTGGAGTGAGAACGGGTCGAGGATCGAGGGGCAGTAGCGCGTAGTGGAGTTCTATTACAAGTTCAAGCGAACCCGGTGGCGTTCGTGAGGCGTTTCACTTGGAAACGGCGTCCACGGTAGGGGATCTCATCGGGTGAGGTAGGGGGATGGTTGCCCAACTCGTGTATTTCATTTCCCATGATTTTTGTAGGTCGTGGTGAGCCGAGCTGGGTTTATTGCTCGTTTAGGGGAAAAATCATATTTTTAGGGCGTGTGATGGATTCATCGGATCGAGCAATGTTTTTTCATTTATTTTCTTGTCAAATCATGTTTTGGGACCCAGGGAATGGTCCCCCATGTTTTCCCCCTCAAATGGGGTTGAGTGGGCGTGGACATCGAGCCTCGGGAGTGGGTTCAGATGGGGTGGACGCCATTTTTGGTCGACGAAGCGGTAGTGGTTGGTTGACTGAACTGCCCTGCTATAAACAAGGCACGCTGCGGATTTCAGTATTCGTCCCTTGGGTGCTGGTCGACCAACCGCAGCAGGAGGGGTCGACGTAGCCCACCCTGTGTTGTGCCCCGACGTGTTTTGACAAAGACATATCGTATTAGTTTGTTGATTTGTATTGAATATATGGTTCATTTGAGAACAACCACTATGTGTGATGATTGAGCATGACTTGCAATACAAAATTGGAGTGGGATTGTAACATTGTGAATCTTTTGTGGACTTGACACAAGGATGCATTTGCTGCTATAAATGTTTTGTTGGTTGTTTGAATGACTATGAAGCTAGAATGCTAGAAATTTCATGAGAATGGGCATTAATATTTTCATAATGTGATTTTCAGTTATTGCAGGTTCAAGAAAGTTCCCATCCTTTTATCCCATGGTAAAATTGATGGTTGAATGATTTCTCTTGTGGGCTTAACAGAGTTGATTCATGTATTGAGCTCATTGGGATCCATTAACACAGAGATATGACTCTCACGGAACGCACGAGGCATCCGTCGAGTCAAACGCCAACAAGGCACTGAATACTGGGTTCACCGGAGCCCGAGACAACTCATATAAAACCCCAAAAATAGAAGACCATTAACATGGTGGAAGCATGTGTCGCGACGATGAACGCGTCTAAAGGATGTGTCGTGATGCCACAGAACGCGTCCAACGTTCACAGCGCATCAACACGTTGACGCGGCACAAGCTAGGGTCGCGTTAATAGATGCAGCCATAGCCTACAGTGCGTTAAGCCAAGAACATGGCTAAAGACTCGAGCGCGTTAATCAAGATCATGGTAGAGACCTCAAGCACATTCTCCAAGATCATGTCCAACACTTGGACTACGTCCTTTACTACGTCACCGCCCCACTGTTCATATTCTTATATGAACGCGGCCGCACGATATAGCACGTTAATAGATGCACCCCTTGGGAGCTCTGCGTTAATATGCCGAACCCAGGAACTAGAAAACTCAGTGGAAAAATCCTGTTCCATGCCCCAATCGTCTCCAGAATGACGGGGATGCATCCGAAATCACAATTCCATCCTTCCACAGGCCGAAAGAGATCAAACCACACACTAAACGACACGATATGGGTGATTTTTCACAAATCAACCCAAAATAACTCACGAGGGAAACCGGACTCCTATCGGCCCCAAATCTCATCCAATCGCCACGAAACTAGTGGGAATGACATCTAGACATGCCAGGAGTTCGAATGAAACCAACTAAACTGAAAATGGTTGCCTAGAATGGTGAACTCGACTCACACCCCGCAAAGCATGCAACACCCTAAACGAAGCAAAACTTGCTCGTATACGCACCGTTCGGCTCTAAATCACGAGGAAATGTAGGAAAAGAGTAGGGCATCTATCCCCCTACCTCCACCAAAGATCTTGCACACCGAAACGGCCAATCCATGTCGAAAACCATCACACAAACAACCCATGTCGACTTTGAATCCATGAATGGGATCGCGCCAATGCCACGCTCTGATCTTCACGCCATCATGCTCCAGGTCAGCTCCACGTCGTCGCCACCTCACCCAGCTCCACCACGGTCGCGCGCCCGGGGGAGAGGAGAAATGAGGTGAGAGAATAGAGGGAGAGAAATGAGAAACGTGAGGGAGGAGAGAGGAGGTTGCGCATTGATTTTCTTACTTGCGAGAGGCTTACCATGTCGGCTATTAACATTACTGAAATTCCTTCCGCTATATTAAAAGCTTGGGGCGTGACAGGAGGAGGCGTGAGATGCAAGCATGTGAGATATCCCAACAACCCTAGTGGGAAGCGTCACGACGTTTCAAACTCCTAGAAGGGCCTCCCCTCGCCAACCCGAGGGAGCCATCATCACCACATATGCCCCCAGGACAGTCGCATTAAATGGCCCCTGTCGATAGAAGATATCCCAACTCGAGCCACCAATGCTGCCCCATGATGCTCTACTCTCCGAGTCCAGACTTTGGCTCAGGAGTAGGGGGGCAAGTGGAGAGGGGTAAATCCGCAGACCAAAAATATACGCGAATCGGGATGGCCCAATCAGGTCCAAACTAGCCCAACCTTGCCCAATCTGACCCAACCAAGTCGATCTCCCAAAGTGGTAGCCCCACGAATGGGCCCACTTCTCTTGAAACCCAAAAATACTCAGACCAGACCTTCATAGGTGGCCTCTTGGCCTAGAAGATCGAGTAACGGTCTCTCGAAAAAGCCCAAGCGGTGCCCGAGCATAACCATCCCAACGCTTCCCACTACGCTCGGGAGAAGCCCAAGCACCCCATCAGGTGGTATCCCACGCTCGGACCCCCCATGGGCGCAGTTCCTTTTGACAGGGTGTATCCCCCGGCAAGAGTCTCTCTACCGCTAGGAGACAGGAAGCTCAAAGGGACAGGGGAGAACAAGAGTCCATTAACTGAGGAGAGCTTTCCTCTGGGACATAACAACCCCTAGTCTCTCCAGCTACCCTGCCTCCAGCCAAGAGAATCATCGGCTATATAAACTCTAAGAAAACCCTCCGACAAGGTAAGGTAATCCTGAGTACTCAACACCACACTCACTAGTGGAGAGTGATCTCATGCCCCTCACTCTTTCTCGTACCTCCCTTCCACCTACGCTCTATCAGCTTGCTGACTTGAGTATCAAAGGGTTTTCCCAAGGATTTTAACCCTTGGCTCCTCTGATCCATTTTTTGCCTTGTAGATCTCTCATTGGTCGTAACCACAACAAGGGCCAACCCAAGATCATGCAGCTCAAGATCCAACGCGAGATCACCCCTCTTCCGGCTAGAATGTTAAAAGACATTAATTACTTTAATTTACTTATGTTGAGCACAAATAAAAACAAGAACCCTTCCTAGACAAGCACAAGACGACTGAATAAAAAGGCGCATCCAACCAATCAGATACATTTCCATCAAGGCCATACCTACTCACAAACAACAACGTCAACTATTAATAAAATTTCAAAAACAGAAAATACAACAATCAAAAAATGTAAGAGAGGTAAACTTATACATAAACTAACAAAATTATACAAAAAACAGCAAAAACATTGCATAAAAAATACAAAATTCTTAACTTTAAAATTCTAGCCTTCTCATGGGATCAACCCGTACTTATCACTACGCTCAAAGTTAATTTTACTATGTGTGAGTGTGAAAATTTGAAATTATGTGTGCAGTGTTTTTAACGATGAGCATCCGCTCACATCACGCAACCCTCCGACTCTCAAGTTAGGCAACTGGCAATGCAAAGGCGATCACTTGAGAAGAGAGGGAGAGAGGGAAACCAGAGTGGTGGAGTGAGAGCTTGAGGGGATTAGGTCACATACCTCCCTGGTCGTCGGGTTAGGGTCCTATTTATACCATCGTAGTGGAGTTGAATGTTGCTTTCACTGGGTTGCCGTGGCTAGAGGAGTCGTGAGCCCCTCTGGCTACGTGCCTAAAGAGACCAAGAGGTGTGGGTGTTGGCTCGCCACTCCTCTGCCAAAAGGGGTAGTTCTGCCATTAATACGACAGGGCTTGTCGGAGGCATGGGGTTGACCTGTCAAGGGGAGCGACATGGGCAGCATCCACCCTTTTCCCTTCATTGGACTGGTACGCCTCCTGTCATTAATGCATTGTCATGGACATGTGTAGAGTCCACTTGCAGGAGAGGTGCATGCGGGTACGATGCCTGAACTTGGGCCTGCACCCAAGCAGGATCTGTGTTGGGTTGGGGCACTGGGCATAGGCCCAATGTTTTAAAACCTGGCTGACCTGATCAGTCCGATCGGTCAACCCACCACCTGGTCTCAAAATAGGGTTAAAGTAATGCTTAGACCGTTCAAGACCTAAAATCCGTTCAAATCCAGTTAACCTGCTCCAACCCGACTAACCCGGCCCAACCCAGTAAAACCAGTGTGACCCAGGCGGGTCAAAGACATATTTTCTATTGTTAATTTCTTATCATTAGACGATACGGCGATCGGGTTGCTGGAAGATGTATGCGTAAGGATGCTCGAACAGGCGCGGCATCATGCAGAAGCCATAGCTAGAGCACTCGATGCATCAACGCATTAAGTAGGCTACATGAAGAATAAGGTCGATGTAGCAGGTATAGTTAAAGCAGTCAGGTCGATGCAGTGGAGCTTTTATGCTTATCAGGTCGATGCAGAAGAAACAGCTCCTGCAAGTAAGGTTGATGCAACAAGTTCATCATGAAGAGATAGGTCGATGCATAATGAGTCTTACTGTAAGACAGGTCGATGCGCAAAGTCCACCATGTTATCAGGTCAATGCACATGAAGAATCTTTTGGTCAGCAAGGTCGAAGCAGGAGTAGCTATCAAGAACCAAGACAGGTCGACGCATAAAGTTCTCGAGTGTTGTTCTGCTGACATAGGTCGATGCAACTATGTTAAGATAGGTCAAGGCATTAGAGCAAAGTCATAGTCAAAAAGGTCTTAGCACTCAGCAGGAATGTTGATGCAACTGTTGGACCATTGCTTGGACAGGTCGGTGCAAAAGCACAATCTTCAGTCTGGACAGAGACAGGTTGATGCATCTTGCATCTACACATGCATCAGGTCTATGCAGTAGAAGGAATTGATGGTCTCTAGTGAATTTCAGTCTACAGCTGCATGCAAGCACATTCTAATCAAGCTAGATGATGTTAGACAGTATCTTACAAGCTGGGTTAGCATGACAAAGCATATGAAAAGCTATGATCAATGGCTCTTGCCCAGATAAGTCAAATCCAGTGAAGAAGAAGAAGAAGTGGTTGATGAAATGCCACAGTGAGCATAACCAATTTGCATCAACCTCACAGTTCATTGAGTCAATACATGTGACACACTGTGCTTGGGTTTAGAAGACAGTTAGCTTAACAAGTGTTGACTTCTCCAACCAAGTCATCAAGAGTTATCAAGAGAAACTCAAGGGCTTCAGCAGCCAAGTACTATGGTCAGATCAGCAGCAGCAATAAGCTCATACAGTCGAGTAGTTCAAGATGAAAAAGGTCAACACACCTTAAGCAACTAAAGTTGACAAACGGTTGAACATTGGGTTGGCAACAGCGTCACTTAAATGGAAGTGTTAGAACTTAAGGAAGTCACGTGAGTTCGACCAATTATTGGTACAGTAGGCGAGTGGCACGTGAACCCAAGTGATCAATGATGGACACGTGATCTGAGACTCGATGTCAGAAATATTCTTCTGCCTCAAGCAATGGCACGGTAACCAATAGCAACAAGGCACTCATAGCCAAGACAAACTTACACTGAGGAAACAATCCACTCTGTCGGTCAGAATCTTCCAACCTAACGATCTTGGGACCTATGGGTTATGGGCCCACATGCTTCCACTGCACACTCAACACAACGCACACAGGTAAAACAGACAACTCGACATCCGTATCTCAATACACCTCTTGGTGCCATCACAACTCACTAAATTGAAATGTAGAATGCCTCGAGTACCAATCCTGCTAACAACCAATCACAAGTCACCATAGTGCAAACCATCATGCGAAGAGCCACAGCACAAGCTGCAACTTAACCTCAGAGCAATGCCACAAGATAGAATGAGAAAGTCAAGCTAGGCTAACAATAGCTCACCTGGAAGGAAATCCTAGGTTCGCCCGAGCACTCTCTCAAATAGGGCATCCAAACAACCACCTCAACACAACCTTACCACCTCAGGGGATGACCAAACCTCAAGTTAGGAATGTCAAAAAAATATTAATCTCCTCCAGAGAACATGCACGGCCATCACTTCAACAACAACTCCCATCAGCCACCTGAACACGCCACGAAAAAATGCAAACGCTGCACCACAGATTCACAACTGCTGGCAAACTTTGCCCAGCGCAGCACAACCAAGACCAACATCACGACAAAATAACACTGTTCGTCACATCCTAACGAGAGCAAAAACCACCTCGCACAGTGCCAACACAGCACAGGCAAGCGCTCACATGAGAAGACAAAGTAGTATAGAAACACGAAACTTATGCCAGGCATCGACTGTACTGGATCTTATGGACTCTGAGCATTGCAATATCTTGAATTCCCATGTACTTTCACAACCAGCTCAAAAACAACTCAATCTAGCTCTGATACCACCTGTGATGACCCAGAACCTGGATACTAGGTAAACCCGATACCACTTGGATCCTGAGAGGCCTCCCAAGAGCGGTAAAGCTCTGAGGGGATAAAAAGGAGTGTGTGAAGGTGTATGAGAGTACCTTGAACTTCCAGATAAAGCAGGAGTTGGAACAACAGTAAAAGTAAAGAGGAAAAGCCATTCTAGATAGAAACATGGCAGCTGATAAAACCTTGTCCCTCAAAACTACTCCAATCGGTAAGAACACGGATCCCTAGACACACAGTCAGGAATCACGTCCAATCTCCTAGCCATCGTATTAGGAATCTTGAAAATGGACAGAAAATATATGGGAAGGCTGTCCAACACCGATCTACATAGTACCAACCGACCACCATAAGAGAGAAGAGTAGCCTTCCAACCAGCAAGCCTAGTCTCATACCTCTGAATCACTTTCTGCCAATCCTTACAACAAAATGTTCCTGGGGAGAGCGGAAGGCCCAAATAGGAGACTGAGAACTTCCCCAGCTGGCACCCAAAGATGTGAGTTGCCCTCCAAGTTGAGCTAAATCTTCCATATTTATCCCCACCATAAGGCTCTTGGTATAGTTCACCTTGAGGCCCGTGATGTCCTGTACCATCTCTAGCATCAACCTGGCATCTAGTAGCTGTTGCACCTCATCTGCTACAAAGAGGATAGTGTTGTCAGCATATTGTAGGTGAGTGAAGCTGCTACTAAGCTGACCTGTCTGAAAGCCCCTGATGATCCCTGCCTCCTCAACTCTCGTCCATATCCTACTGAAGATCTGAGCCACCAGGACAAATAAAAAAGGGGAGAGTGGGTCTCCCTGATGAAGCCCTCTCTCGCTAGGGAAATAGGAGGAGGGTTGACCGTTAATGAGAACAACAAAAGAAGCAGACGTGATACACTCTCGAATCCAAGAGATTCATATGTGATCAAAACCCATTTTCACTAGCACCTGGAAAAGGCACTTATAGTTAACCCTATTATAAGCTTTCTTAAAATCCAACTTGAGAACCAGCCCCTTCTTCCTCTAATCTTTCATGGCAAACAAACATTCATGAGCAATAAGAAAATTCTCCTGAATATGTATGCCCCTGATGAATGCCCCCTGATAACCACTAACCAAACCATCAAGCACACTATTTAACCTCCTAGCCAAAATTTTAGATATGACTTTATAAGTGCTATTTAACAAACTAATGGGGCAAAAGTCTGCCAAATCTTGAGCCCCATTCTTTCTAGGGATAAGCACAAGGAGAGTTTTATTAATACCTCTCAAATGAGCCCTACCCTCCTAGAAATCTGTAATTGCATCAATGAGATCCACCTTAATAATATCCCAACAACGTTGGAAAAAAAAACATAGGAAAACCATCTGGCCCGGGGGCCTTGTCACCTGCAAGAGAGAAACCTGCATGTTGAATCTCCTTCGCTTGGAAAGGGCTTGCTAGGCCCTTTTTCTTCTTAACCCTTTCCTCTCTCCTCTCTCCCCTCACGTTTCTCACTTTCTCTCCCTCTGTTCTCTCTCCTCTTTCCTCCTCTCCCCAGAGCGCATGACCATGGCCGAGTTGGGTGAGGTGGCAACAACGTGGAGCTGACCTGGAGTGTGATGGCGTGAAGATCGAAGCGTGGCATTGGCGCGATCCCATTCGTGGATTCAAAGCAGGCGTGGGTTGCTCGTGTGACAATTTTTGACATTTTGTGGCCGTTTTGGTGCATGAGATCTTCGATGGAGGTAGGGGGACAGATGCCCTACTCTTTTCCAATATTTTATTATGATTTGGAGCCGAACGGTGCGAGTTTAAGCGGGTATTACTTTGGTTTGGGCGAAATCCATGTTTGGGGGTGTGAACCGGGTACACCGTTTCAGGCAACGATTTTCAGTAGAATTGGTTTCATTCGAACCCTTGGCATGTCTGGATGCCATTCTCGCTAGTTTTACTGGATTTGGTCATGATTTGGGGTCGGTACGAGTCTGGTTAGCCTCGTGAGTCATTTTGGGTGAATTCATGGGAATCGACCGTTTCGGAATCGTTTCGTGGTTTGTTGGCCCCTTCCGGATTGTGGAAGGTTGGCAGTGTGATTAGGGTTGTTTCCCCGCCTTTTAGAAGCAATTGGGGCATGGTACGACTGAGTTTTGGAGTTTTCTGTGGTTTTCAGACTAGGTCGAGAACACGCTGGTGGCGTCTACTGCATTCTCAGTAGAACGCGCAATGATGATGTGTCGCGTCTCAAGTCAGAGATGAACAATAGGGCGGCAAGGAATGCGGTCCTTGTGTTGAACGCGATCCTAAAGAATGCAACCTAGGTGATGGCCGCGATCTTGATTAATGCACCCTAGATCTTAACTACATTCTTATCTTAACGCACTGGATGCTATGGCCGCGTCTATTAACATGACCTAGGCTTGTACCATGTCAATGTGTTGATGTGCTATGGGCATTGGACATGTTCTGGTGTCATCGTGACCCACTGTATGGGCGCGTTAACCATTGCAATGCAAGCATGCACGCGTTAATGGTCTCTATTTTTGGGGTATCTATTCGAGTTATCTTGGGCTCTGGTGAACCCAAGATTCATTGCCTTGTTGGCATGTGACTCGATGGATGCCTTGGGTATTCCGTGAGAGTCATATCTGGCATCCTCTCTCCATCCAGATATGTTTGAAGCTTTTAACCCACTGATGAAGCTCCTCAACCTCTCTCTCAAGGCCACGCCCGTATATGTCTCGACGTGACGGGGCCTTCAAATTAGAGCCAGCATCTACTATGGCATCAAACATAGGCTGCCAATATTCTGATTCAGCTGCATGTGCGGACACACCTTCATGGAAAAATCATTTACAAATACTTTTAAATGCATGCCTTGCAACTTCAGTTGATATTTTGACATCTCGCAATGCTTGCTTGATTTTTGGTTGTAGCACTTTGCCTTCTGTGTACATAATCGTCCATGGGGCCTACTCTTTGCGGGACTGTACCAGTGTCAAGACGCCGTGCTACACCAGTTGTACTGGAATAGGTCCCTGATCCTATCGGTGCTTTCCCCTTCCTTCGAGTTGCTTGCTTACGTTCTACTGCTTCGGTCAGCTCTAGATCTAAATCCTCAGTGCCTTCCTCATCATCATCATCCCTCATTCCCCTTTTGCTTACTCTATCTGAAATCTCCTCAGTAATTTCAGCCTGATCTTCAGCCCTTCGTTGCATCCTGTCTTTTTTGCCCAAAAGACACTGGCACATTTCCTCTGCCACCTGTCGGGGACATATGTCGCATTGCTTAACCTTTCCTCTTATCCCTGCCAAATACTGTTTCCCTCTAGTAATTCTGCCATATATCTCCTTACCACAATAATTACATTTGACTTTTCTTCTTCCAACATCAACTAAGGTGAGGTGGGCCCACCCCAGATCATCCTGCCTTTGCTGCTCCTGACCTTGTTCACATCTACCTATGATGCTTCATTAAGACAGTCAAGGATAAATGATTGTAAGTACAATGAAAAAAACTGCAATGAAGTATAGTTGAGCTTCAAATTATGTTGAATTAGATAATTAGACAAAAACTCCCAATTTCTAACTGCCAATTAGGGGAGCATTTGGAGATTTTGTCTAATTACCTTTATTAAATGTAATTAGCAGCATGCTTTCATCCTAAAGCATTCAATGAAACTTAATTGAAGCTAAATTTACCTAATTAGACAAAATCTCCAAATTTAAATCACTAATTAGGCCTTAATTTGAAGATTTATCCTAATTATCCGGCGTATAATACAATTAGCAGCATGCTCCCGCCCTAAAGTATGCAATGAAAATTAATTGACCAGGGGCTGATCTATTCACCCCTCCCCTCTAGATCCGCTAATAACCATCTAATAGTAAGGTCTAAGCCATTTAGGTCATCTTGAACATCACGGTGGGATGGATGGCTAGTGATATGTTAAAGAGGATCATTCATTCATCGGCTTAGGTGACAGGTCTAGGTCGAAGGTTTATTCGTCAATGCTGATAGGGCGCTGGGAGCTGGCGTGGTTTATTTGTCGACACGGGGTGAGCGCCAAAGTAGATAGGGTTGTTTTGTTCATGGACTTGGATAGAAGGTCTGAGCCCATCAAAGAGGGTTCTTTTTATTCAATGACTTGGACTGAAGGTCCAAGCTAAGCAAGGAGGGTTCTTTTGGCTCATCGACTCGGACGAAAGGTCCGGGCCAAGCAAAGAGGGTTCTTTTTATTCATTGACTTGGACGGAAGGCTTGAGCCAAGCAAGGAGGGTTCTTTTGTTCATCGACTCGGACGGAAGGTTCAGGCCAAGCAAAGAGGGTTCTTTTTATTCATTGACTTGGACGGAAGGTCTGAGCCAAGCAAGGAGGGTTTTTTTTGTTCATCGACTCGGATGGAAGGTCCGAGCCAAGAAAAGAGGGTTCTTTTTGTTCATTGACTTGGACGGAAGGTTCGAGCTAAGTAAGGAGGGTTCTTTTTGTTCATTGACTCGGACGGAAGGTCCAGGCAAAGTAAAGAGGGTTCTTTTTATTCATTGACTTCAACGGAAGGTCCGAGCCAAGCAAGGAGGGTTCTTTTTGTTCATCGACTCGGATGGAAGGTCCGGGCCAAGTAAAGAGGGTTCTTTTTATTCATTGACTTGGACGGAAGGTCCAAGCCAAGCAAGGAGGGTTCTTTTTGTTCATCGACTCTGACAGAAGGTCCGAGCCAAGCAAAGAGGGTTCTTTTTATTCATTGACTTAGACGGAAGGTCCGAGCCAAGCAAAGAGGATTCTTTTTATTCATTGACTTGGACGGAGGGTCCGAGCCAAGCAAAGAGGATCTTTTTGTTTATGGCCTCAGACAAAAGGTCTGAGTCGCGGGTCTATTCGTCGGTGGGACTAGAGATATTTTGATCTCCGGTGGGACTCGACGGGTCGACATCCCTTGGAGGCTTGATAATATCTCGACGGGTCGACAGAGATATTTTTGTTTTTTTTTATTTTTTTTATTTTTTTTTGTTCTTCTTCTAGCAGACATCACAACACCTCCGCAACAGTCGAAAACCGCTCGCGCGTACGTGCGTGCGTGCGTACCCGCAGGCCTCGCGACAGCTCAGCGACACAAAAATATATGTATACGGAGTATATTTGTTTGTTCGCTGTCGCGGCGCCTGCCCCTACGCACGAACGCACGCATTATGCGGGCGCGACGCGAGTGCGTGCGTATGTCGCGCGCAGACACGGCCGCGGGCGTACGCGCAGGCGTACGCGTATACGCACGCACGCACGCACCACACGTTGACCTCTGGTTCCGGCCGAGATAGTGTCGACGCTCCCAACAGGAGGAACGACATGACCGAGGCCCTTTCACTGACGATCCGAGATGCTCTCGTGCGTGCCCACAGCCTGAGGCGCCTGCAAGAGCACTCTGATCGAGAAGTAGTGAGATGCGAGACGACGATCACGAGCCGAGGAAATGTGCTCGTGCTCGTAACAGAGCGCAACTCACATGGGGCCGAGTTCGTGCGTCGCTTCACCATCGCAGTCGTGGAGAACCAACGATGAAATACCAACTCCTGCTCCAAGGCCGAGTCCTGAATGAAGTCGAGGCCGACAACATTGACGAGGCAGTCGACAAGCTGTTTCCGAGCGTGCCAGTCGACGTTGACCTCGAGAGAGCGTCGTCGACACGCATCGAGATACGCCTGCCTGAGAACCCTGTTCTTGTGATCCGACAAGTGGAGGAAGATGAAGAATGAACGCACACCTGAAGTCGATCGTCGACCGACTCAAGAGAGGAGAGGCTGTATCGTCGACGGACAAGGCGATCTATGAGCTGGACCAGCGTCAGGCCAAGCGAGTGTCCAACATCCTGAAGACGTTCAACAGCAGTTCAAAGAAGTATCAGGAACGGCTGTCCAACCTCCTGGGTGGCGACGATCGCTTGCGTATGGCTATGCGTCAAGCGATCGAGAACCCCTCCGCGTCGGATCGACGTGTGCTTAACTACGTCAAAAACGAGAAGCACCGTCGGATGATCGTGATCGATAAATTCGAGGAACTGCCCGATTGACACCAGGCAGCCATCGGTATACAACGCATTCAACATCTCGCTTGCGGCGGCGCTCCTGTCCGTTGATCGATCCTGCGAGATGGGGGCGGCGGTGCTCAGCCAGGCACCGTCGCCTTTTCCATTGCGCGACGGCAGCCTTTGTCTTATCCTGTCCGCATCGATCAACCGACAGGAGACCACAATGGACGCAATCCGCACCCGCCTTGAGGCTATGCTGCGCATGACTCAGGCAAACGGCGCCACCGAGGACGAGGCCGACACGGCCATGCGCCTCGCCGCCGCCCTCGCCGCCAAGCACGGTATCGACCTCGACCAGCTCGCCCAATCCACAGGGGCACCCAAGCCCAAGATCGTGCGCGCAGGCAAGAGAGATGCGATGCCGATCCATCAGGCGTTCGCAGCTCGCGCAGCTGCCAGGCTCGTAGGCGTTCGCTGCGTGGTCTTCGACCAGGGCAAGGCTGGCTTCGAGTTCGTCGGACGCGAGTCCCTCATCGAGGCCACAGAAGAGCTCATGTTCTGGCTGTTCCGCCAGATCGAAGAGCTGTACAAGGTCGCCCTCGCTGCGCGATCCCAAGAACTCGGCCGCACCATGACATCGCGTGAACGCGGCGAGTTCCGCAAGACGTTCAAGCCTGCATGTGCTCATCGCGTCTTCAATCGCGCGCAGGACATCGCCTACGACATGCGCCACGGCGGAACGTCAGTCGACACGCACAATGCACTGACCGTCCAGAACTACTTCGAGACGCTCGAGGAAGAAATCCACGACTTCATCTATGGGCCCAAGCCGACGCCCGAGCAACAGAAGGCCAATTGGGACGCGCTGCAGAACTACCTGGCCAAGGAGCGCCTCTGGCGCCAGCAGAACCCGAAAGAGGCCGCCAAGCTCGACAGGGAGAACGCACGTCGGGAAGCGCGTCAGGCCAAGCGAGCGCCCAAGCCGCTGTACGCAACGGGCTCAGGCACGGACGCAGGTCGCGCCGCGGGCGACCAAGTGAAGCTGCGCAAGGAGGTCGAGGGATGATCCCGACAGTCGATCAGAAGAAGCTGGGGGCGCTCCCCACGGAGCGTCTTCAGTTCATCGTGTCCATGATCAACGCCCAGGTCAAGTACGGGAAGACGGATCAGAGGCAGCGACAGGAGATGCAGTTCTACCTGTTCGCTGTCGAGCGCGAGCTGGCCGCGCGTCGCAAGCGTGCCGCCAAGCTCGAGGGCAAGCGTCGCGCTAGGAGATGAGCGCATACGCTGCGAGGAAGGCCGCTCTCAACCGGAGGGATTAGCCCGCGCAAGCGGGCTTTTTCTTTGCGCTGCGGCCCGCGTCGTCTTACACTCCTGCATCGATCAACCACAGGAGACACAGATGGCCAGCTACATCCTCAAGCCCAGCTCCCCGAGCTGCTACTTCATTACCCTCCGTCGCCAGAACGTCGGGCATGTCGTGCGCAAGCCGACCGACTCCCGCGTGTGGGTCGCCCGGCTCTTCGACATCACCGAGCACGGCACGAGCGCAGTCGACGCGTTCACTCGAGCTGTCAACGTCCGGAACCGTCGTGTCGCTGCGGAAATCCCTGAACCCGCCCATTGACAATCCATACTGGTGGGCCCATAGTTGTCTTCATCGATCAACGATAGGAGACAATGATGACCGTCCTCTACACCTACGACGATCTTGCAGATATCATCGCCGCTCTTGGCGAGCTGCTCGCCGATCCTGACTCCGATCAGGATCAGGTCGATGATCTGATGGAAGAGCTCTTCGAGGTCGAGGCGTACCTCCTCGCCGACTAACCCACGAGCGCCCCTGATCCCAGGTGGCGCTCTTTTTTGTCCGTGACATGACGGCAGGTGCCGTCGTATATTGTCCGCATCGATCAACACAGGAGGACATCATGACCACCATCAATTTCTCCGGCGTCACGTCGCGTCCGCTCGTGCGCAAGTGGAGCCCACAACAGACCGTCTTCATCAACTGGTGCGACACGGGAGAAGGCTCGTGTGTCCTTGTCGCTGGCGCTGGCTGCGGCAAGAGTACGACGCTGGAGGCAGGAGCGCGCAAGCTCACCGCTCGCGGCAAGCGCGTTGCTGTCGTCGCTTTCAACAGGAAGATCGCCAGGGAGATGAAGCGTCGGCTGCAGGACGATCGTAACGTGTGGGTGGGCACCGTGCACTCTTTCGGCAATCGCGCGCTGAAGCAGGGCCTGCCAGACCTGGCGAAGGTCGATCCCAACGAGCACAAGGTTGGCGACCTGTTCGATCAATATCTTCTGACCGTGCTCCCGGAGGAGAAAGAGGCCGTGACTCTCTCGAAGGCCACGATCGTCAAGCTTGTGTCGCTCGCCAAGCAACGCGCTGTCATCGGGGCTGAGATCGACGACCGTGCCGAGTGGCTCGAGATCATTGAGCACTTCGGCCTGCTCGAGAACGGCAGGGAGAAGCTGCTCTTGACGGAAATCGAGCTGGCACGTCACGCCCGAAAGATTCTGCTCATGTCGAACCAGAGGCGAGACGTCTATGACTACGACGACATGATCTACCTGCCCCTGCAGCTCGGGTTGTCGTTCCCGAAGTTCGATGTCGTCATGGTCGACGAGGCGCAGGACACCAATCCCGCCCGTCGCCTCGTTGTGCGTCGCATGATGAAGGCAGGCGCTCGTGTCGTCGCTGTGGGCGACCCAAAGCAGGCGATCTACGGCTTCACGGGCGCCGACAACGACGCTCTGGATCAGGTCAAGCGCGAGTTCCGTGCGATCACGCTGCCCCTGACGACCACGTACCGCTGCCCGAAGAAGGTGGTCGAGTTCGCGTCGCAATGGGTTGGTGATCACCTGCAGGCGCACGAGAGCGCTCCTGAAGGTGTCGTCGGCGAGGAGACCTGGGCATCGTTCATTGCGCTCGCCAAGCGCGACGTAGAGGACCGTACCAACATTCTGCCCAACACAGCCATCCTGTGCCGCCTCAATGCGCCGCTCGTGCGAGCTGCGTTCAACTTGATCCGCGAGCGCGTCCCGTGCAAGATCGAGGGCAGGGAGATCGCCGAAGGCCTGAAGAAGCTCGCCAACAAATGGGCCATCAAGGACCTCGACGATCTGGTGAGGAAGCTGGATGTCTACCTCGAGGCCGAGACGGAGAAGCTGACCAAGAAAAAGCAGGAAATGAAGCTGGCGACGCTCACCGATCAGGTCGAGACGCTCAAAGTGATCATCGACCAGTGCCAGCTCGAGGGTAAGCGCAAGGTCAATGACGTGATCCGCTACCTGGACGACCTGTTCGCCGAAGAGGTGTCGGGCATGCTGACTCTGTGCAGCATCCACAGGGCCAAGGGGCTCGAGTGGGACAACGTCTACTGGCTCGACAGGATGACCACGTGCCCGAGTAAGTGGGCGAGGAAAGATTGGGAGAGGGAGCAGGAGACCAACCTGTGCTACGTCGCAGCGACACGCGCCAAGCACGCTCTCTACGATCTGGCGTCACCGCCCAAAGATGGCACTGTCAACCCCTACGCTGGCGTCCTCGATCGTGTTGCCCAGCAAGGCTCCCGTCTCGGGCGTAAGCAGGAACCGGGCAAGCGTCGCCGCAGCTCGGAGCCGAAGGCTTCCGGCGAATTGATCGAGAAGGCACGTCAAGGCCTGAGCGACGACGACAAGGACACGCTGAAGCTCAGCGACGATGAGAAGCGAGCCAAGCGCAATGCTGACAAGGCGCGCCGTGCTCGAGAGCGCCGTGCTCGTGCAAAGGCGCAATAACCCGAGCAACGTCAACGCAGTGCACAAGCTGCGTTGACGCCTGGCATTGTCTGTACTACGATTAATCGACTTAAACCTATAGGAGGAGATGATGTTCAGGAATGGGGAGCACGCAGCGTCAAGCGTGCTCATTCTATCGCAGGTTCCTACGCCTAGCCGCTGGCGTGCGAGGCTCTGGCAAGCTCGAGACGGGACGATCCTCGGTGTGGAGGTTGTCCGATCGCTTGACGATGGGACGATCGAAGTGGGTCAGACGATCCCGATATCGCGTTACCTGGGAGGTGTCATACCGATGGCAATGGGTCTCGCCGAGGCGACAGCACGTCGCCTGAATGAAGAGTCGCATCGTTGACCCGGCGGCTCCGGTAGCGCTACAACAATACCGGCAATCTTCCTGACGTTCCGTCCATGCTCACGCATGCCAACAGCCCGAGCCCACAGAGGGGCGCTGCGAACGGGCGCCTGAACCCGAGCTGCGAGGCGGAGCAACGTCACCCGATGGAGGACGACATGGTTACCCGCTAGCTCCTTTCCTGTGTGATCGACTCCCTGACAGACTAGGCCCGCGCGATCGACGCTGCGGGCCTTTTTTGACCTTACAGTCTGTTTTGAGCGCTCGCCGATATGACCTACCCGGCGAGCGCCCTCAGGCCTCACAGCTCAATTTTGGAGCTTCCAGCGACCTTCGACCTTCAGCGCCCCGAGCGACGACAACGCACGCTTGAGTAGAGAGCTCGGGATCGATGCACGTTCCGCGGCTTCACCGAGCCTGCGAGCTGAAACCTCAGCTCCGTCCTTAAGCTGCTCACTCACAAACGCCTTTGCGTCGTCCAGAGACACGCCAGCACCATCCTCCTCAGGCTTGGCTGTCAATATCTGCTCTAGCGTGCGGCCCTTCTGCCACTCACCCCAGCTGAACTTCGACCTGTCCCACTCGGTCAGCGTGTCGGGCAGTTCGTCCACAGTGAACGTCATGGGCGGCGGGAACTTGCCGAACTGGTTCTTGACCATGCCGAAGACCTTCGTGTCGGGATCGTCGGGCAGCTTGCCCACCTGTATCATCAGGCGAGCCATGCCCGCAATCGACATCGAGCCCTGCCCGCGCTGTATCAGCTCGCGATCGCGCGAGCCTTTCGTGAGGTGTCGCACGAGCACTACAGCGCAATTGAATTGCTCGGCCAGAGCCTTAAAGTTGATAAGCGCCTGCTGCACCTCGTGACCTTTGAACGCGTCAGCTCGCCCAATATACGTGTTCAGCGTATCGAAGAAGATCACCGCAGGTCGCAGCTCTTCCAGACGCTCTTGTATCACCTCAAGGGTCTCGAGATCATCGATCGAGAACGGGCGTTCCTCCTGGAAGAAGTTATCGTGTCGCTTGAACCCGTTCCATTTGATGCGCTTCTTAGTCACCGGCCCGGCGCTGTTCTCGAGGTCAAAGTAGATGATACGTCCCGACTTGGTTTCATGCTTCCTGATCGACGGGAGCGTCTTGCCATCCATCAAGTGTCCCGCGATCATCTGCGCCAGGTAGCTCTTGCCTACGCCTGGGTCTCCCTCGATTATCGTAAGCTGCCTGCGTGCGAGGTATGGGTACCACAACCAGTCGAGGTTCTCCTCCTCCACGTCCGCAAGCGACTTGCTCAGCCACCGGTAATCATGCTCGGGATCATCGGCGATCGACGACACGCGCCCGCCCTTCAGACTCTTGTTGATCGCCTTATCCCACGTGCGATTGAGCTGCTTATCCTCGTCGCTCCTGCCTCGGTACTTGTTCCAGACGCTGCCGCCTATGAGCGTCAGGCCTTCCTCACGCGACAGCCCACGTTCGTGCAGGGTGTGGGCCATCTTCATGACCATCTCGCTGCGACTGCCTTCTGGCGGTTCCTTCTTGGTCGACAGTTCGCGCCTGAGCCAATGCGGCAGCTTCTTCTCCCACTTGCGATACAGGTCCGAGGCATCGCTCGCGTCGTAACTCGACGTCTCACTAACCTGTGGGAGCTCTTTGTCCAGCTCCTCCAGAGTATACGTGTCGCCATCGCTCCACAGGATGCGGGTCATGGGGAGGGTGGCGTATTTGTAGTTGATGGTGCCTGGCACGCGCAAGACTTGCGAGAAGTCCCAGCCTGACGGGTCAGCTCCGAGCGCATAAACAAGACGACGATTGATCCCCTTGTCGCCGTCGATCGATATCGGTCCATCGAGCAGCCACAGCCCCACATAGCGCCTAGGCGACGACTCAAAAGCGATCGTTGGTTTCCATTTGCACTTGCTCGGGTCCACCGCGTCCATGTCAGACCACAGGAGTTTAGGGGGCACGGCCCAGTCCTTGCTCCTGTGTGGGCGGCTGAACCCATGCGGGCAGAAGTAGACATTGCAATCGCGGTGACGCTTAATAAACGCCGGCACTTTGTGAAAGTCCCTTCTGGCAAAGGGCTGGTCGTGCCAGTCGCCACGCCCACGCTTTGTCGAGATGAAGAAATAGTCCCCAGGCTGCTCTTTCCATATCCGTGTGATGATCACGACTTTCTCCCTTTTGAGATTTTGCGGATTGACCTGGCAAATAAAGAGTTGACAGTTAGTGTATGACATCATCAAAACAGTAGAGGTTCAACAAATGTTGTTTAGCTTTCTTTCTGTTTGAGATAGCCTGGAAAAAAAAGAAAAAAAAAGGGCTTGAATTGATGAATTCTGAATGGTGATTGTATCAATAAAGTGGAGTTTAAATTCTATTGGCCTATTGTGATTTTGGTATTTGCGCTTAGCTAATGTAATGAACTTCTTCTTCTGTTGTATATTTGGGTCTTTATTCATGCAAACCTCCACCCATCTCCATTCTGTTGGGTGGTTCCCATTGTGGCGCTGCCTCCTATATCCGATGAGAGTGATATACTGGACCTGGTATAGGGTGGTGTGCTACAAGTTCTCTACTTCATCTGGATTAGATGATCTCAAGAACCTTGGAGGATTCATACTCTAAAAGTTCTGATGTAGATCATTGGTGCCGACTTTCGTGCCTGCTTGAGCTACCGTCTGAAGGGCCTAGGTGAGACCTACAAAAGTTTGCTGCATGACTTCCCTGTTCGCACGGTTTCCAGCCATTTGGAAAGTAGGGCTCCTGAGAAAATAAATACTTTGTCATTTTCTTTGAAATTTATGAGGGTTAATCCTAGAAGTTAATTTTTACTAGAGAACCATCTCATCCCAGGCTCTACCCAATTTCACATGGGTTTGGAAATTTCTCCTAGTTCATAGGTGGGGGTCCTTAAAACTTGGACTTAACATATGACTTGATTTTTTCCTAGGACTTAATAATCCTAGTCTCTGATATCACCTTAACTGTCACACCCTGAGATAGTGCAGCGGAAAGAAGTCGAGAACGTGAATAGCTGGCAAAATAAGCCTCAAGCTAGAATGAGAATCAGAGCGCTACACACATTTACACAGAAGAATGAATACACAATATATGGTCAAAGACTCAACTTTATTAATAAATCAAGTTTATCATTGACACTTGACTCTTCTTAACAATAACTCACTAGACTCAATAAAGTGAAAAATTACATAAACATGACTTTTAACTAACATAAACAGACTTATGACACTCAAGGCTTCTCTCGTTCTCCATTCACTCTCGGGCTCGCCACTTGAGTAGTCTGATTCTGACCCGCTAGAGTTTCTAGATTGGAAAAGTAGTGAGTGAGCGGACTCATCCAGAAGGTAACTTCGTGTCAACATGAAGGCCTCAGATCTCAGAAGTCTACACATATCTAGATCTCCCATTCTTCTTTTTCACGGGCACAATGTTAGCTAGCCACGTGGTATATTAGTTTTCTTTGACAAAACCACATCAATGAGTTTGTCCACTTCTTTGCATATCTGAGTGATAAGTTCTGGCCTCATGCGTCGTGGCGACTGCTTTACCGGCTCGGCCTCAGGGTTTATAGCTAGCTCATGCTGTGAAACTGCAGGGCTAAGTCTGGGCATCTCTTTGTAAGTCCAGGCAAAATAATCTCGGTATTCTTATAGCAGCTAGATATATAGCTTCTGTTCTTTAGAAGATAGCTGAGCACTGAGGAAGGTTGGCCTGGGGTCCTCCTCATCCCCCATGTTGAACTCTATCAGCTCGTCGATAGTGGCTTGGCCTTCATCTTCTATTTTCGGGGGCACTGGCTGGAGATCAATGAAGTCTGGAATGTTGTCATCTTCGAGCTCGAGCACCTCGGTCCCTTCATCTTGCTTCCCCCGGACTTCGTCAGGAGCTTCTAATTAAGCTAGTGGCGGCTGTATGAATTGTTCTGTCAGTAGGTCCTCTACGGCTGTGAATTTACTGGATGAACTAGCAGCTTCAATCTCCGCTGATGTGTCGGCAATCTCAGGGGATTGATAGTTATTTCTTGTTGAGCTGGAGGAACAACATTGCAATTTTGTGGCATATGAAGACAACCCTGCCCCCTCACCCTCTTGAGTCACACTGCCTTCAGTGGAGGTGGCCAGCTCATTTCCAGCAACGGGCATTTCTCGACTAGTTTCAGCAGAAACTTCCTTGATCGGTATAAGAAGTGGTGATATTTTTACCCGGGAAGAGCTATAGGAAAAAGATAGGGATAGCCCTACTTCCTCAATATCTTCGGCTTCACTACTGCTGGTCGTGTCAAACTTGGCTTGGAGAGTCATTTCTTCATGGTAGACCTGCTCCTAGCACCTGCAAGGAGTTGTGGCTTCTGATTCTGAGTCTTTCGACTGAGCCGGCCCAGCATGTTCAGATTCCACCAGGTATTCATCAAAAGTTACCCCCAGCGAGCTATCTCCTGTTGGGAAGAAGGTAGAGATGGTGTCCACTTCATAGCGCCCATTGTAATAATATTCTTCGAGGGTTAAGCCCAACCCCGAATGTTGGGAAACACGTCTTAACTCTTTGTCCAGGCCACCGAGTGAATACTCAGTCCAGTGAGCTGACAGCTAAGAACCTCCGTGTAGTACCCTCAAACCTCGAGGAAGAACCGCAACACCTGAAAAGCAGGGGTGAGCCTCCTATCACTGGCTCAGTAGGGGTTCCGCGGATCCACAACCATAAACAACGGCGGCACAGAAAGTAGCAACATCAAGAACAACAGGAACATCAAGAGTGGCTACAACAACAACGACAGAAAGTGCAGTCGTACACGAACCCCAAACACAACAACCGATGAAACCACAACTCTACAACTACTCCTACCGGAACAAAAATTGACACCCGGATCCCACAGTCGAGGGACCACCAGACTACGAACCGGCCTAGTCACGCTATTAGGAAAACGTCATGACACCTCTGTCGTGGAGGCCCGTGCTTACACACGAAGGCCCACTCTGAAACCACGCGGTCCAAAAACACTATTACGACCTCGCCGTCGTGAACCCTACATTGTCTAGGGAGAACCCTCGGTGACGCTCACCGAAAATCCTAGACTTTGACTTCGGGAAAACACCCAAAAATTACATGTAAAACCACATCTCACAAATGAGAAAAGGAACCTCGAGTCACGACAAGCTCACGTCACGTGACGAGAGTACCTTCCCACTAGAAACAAGGCCGGGCGTCCATTGACGACTTAGTTCGCAGCCTCAGGTGTCTCCCTATGATGCCCCAGACAAAGATTGAGACACCGTACAGTAACCAGGAACACAGAACAAGGACTAGTTGGGGTCGCGCTCGTCAGCGCGGGTCCGATGCCCCCAGTCACGTGTGCATACACAGACCATACGCCATAGGTAAGATCCTCTAGCTACTTCTTCGCCAAAGTCCGGACTCAGGCTACGTGGAGGGGCCCTACGGTAACCAGCCTAAAAGTCATCTCTCTCCGGTAACGCTCTCCACCACTCCCAGTGGGTCCACACCCACGTGCGTAGGAAAGTTACGACTAGTGTAGGGTCACTAACGTGAACATCGAAAATGACATACGCACCCATCGCGAGTAACGTGAAGTACACTACAAGAAAATGTGACATTAGTGACGGATATTTCAGACGGATTTCTTCCATCATAAATAGGGTCGTTATTTCAGATGGACAAGATTACGTCGGTATGTCCATCTGTAATTTTAGACGGATTAGTTTTGTCCAAAAAAATAGATACATAGGAAAAAAAAGTAGACATTGTATCACTAGGAAGATTAAACTTCTTCCCCATTACAAGGATGATTAAACTTGCTCCCCGTTACATTAAGAGATTCAACACTATAGGTATAATCCCCTAACCCAGTACAAAAACTGAATGTGTATATATTCCATTCTTAAAGTACCCTTCACCCTAGGTAGTGACAAAAATAGAAAGACTCCCAGCCCATTAGCTACAAGAACAGTCTCTTCAAAGACACTTTCAGACATAATTCATTGGCTCTATCGTTTGTTGTCAGTCTCATGTCCACCTTCGCTGGTAGAATGTCAATCTTTCACTCAAGCAAATTTAACTTCTTCTCAAGCAATGACTCCATGGAATTTAATTGATGCTTCAAGTCGACGGTATTAGGATGTGCATCATCAACCCAGATAAAAAATCACAACAATTGTCCTCCTGCAAACATGCACATTAACTTGTCCTATTAGTTTGAAATTGATGTTGTCGAGATTCTCAGGGACATTTCATCAAACAACTTGTGAACCTCATACTTTCCAACCAACACACCGATAGAACCTTCATCCTCTACTTATTTTCTGATTCAAGATGTATACCTTGAACCTCTTTCGACAATAACATTTTGACACATCGTAACACTCCATCATATTTAGTGAACGTCTCACACTAGATTGTCCAGTTGTCGTGTCACTCATCTTCTGCCCTCTTAGAGTCCTCTTGGTTGGTGGTCAGGTTACTACTCGCCCATGCTCACCAGTCACTAGGCCTGTGCTGCTTGACTATCCTCACTAGACATTTGTTGCGGTTTGTTGCCACCCTATGTTGCCGTATGTCGTTTGTCCTCACCTTTTGAAGCCGCCATTTGTGAAAATTTTGTATGCGAGTGAAGAAAATAGAGGGAGACAATAGAGTCTAAGATGTGCAAGTGGATGGAAAGACAGACAATCGACATCCTCACCGGCCCCTAGGCAGACGATCGCTCGTGCTCACCGGTCACCGGCCACCGGTCACTAGGCAGATGATCATTGTGCTCATCATTCTATTCCACCGTTTAAGGTTTAGGGAGTGGAATGGGGAGAGGGAGATGGCGAGGATAGGTAGCCTCACTGTCTCTCCGATCTCTCACTCTCTGTCTCTCCGTTCTCTCAGACTCTCACTCTCTCCGATCTCTCACTCTCAATCGGAGGGTTGTCCCTTGGGATAACGCCCAGGGCTCCTTCTAACGCCCTTTCTCTAGTGTTTACAGGCTTCCACGGGCGCCGGACAATCTTTCCCAAACAAATAAATATTAAAAGTATGGTACGAGGGCTAGAAACTAATTTTTCACCTCTACAATTACCATAGGGGAGTTTTTTCACCCATATATCAAAGTAAGTGGCCTTCCATAAATTCCACAAGATGGCCACAATCAGAGTTACTTTAATGTCTTCCTCCTCCTTAAAGATAGGGGGCTTAAACCATAATTTAAATACATCAATTGGATGCTTGTAGCTTATATCATATTTGCATATAAGAGAAAGAATCATAGTAGTATGCCAGTATTTTATTTTATGTGCCAAACTGTTATTCTTAGCTTGTGTAGATGAGATGCTTCCATCAGTTTATTTATTAGATGTCTGTTGCACCTTCTATGTTTGACTTATGTTCATTATACTGCAAAGTGTGTTATCCTGACTTCATCATACTGCAAAGTGTGTTATCCTAACTTCTTCGTCCAAATCTATCAGAATGATATGTATGCTTGGTATCAATTTTTTGATATATATGTTTCATAGCCCAAATCGATCAAGAGACTCATAAGTATTCTTATCCCTAACAAGCAGTTTTTTGATCATTGGAGTCTGTGATACATCATTATGAGCTCAAAAAAATTAAAGAATGATTTGTTCTAAACTTCACATAAACGGGAAGGTGAGAGATACATCCATGTTTATTGTCTTTACCATCTTGCCAATTGATAAAAGTGGAAAGAATTGGAATTGCTGATAGCTAGTGACAGGGAATTCAACTGCAAATTCTCCTATTATTAATAGTTAGATAAATGGTCATACAATCATAAAAATGTTTTGTACTTGCCACCAAACCTATGTATGATGAGTCACAATAACAAGTCTTGTAGCTCATGGTTAACCATGTTTGACGGTCATCTTGGATTGTACTGTATGGTGTGAATTTTTTCTGATGGTTTGTAACTATAGATGGATGTGCTCCTCATGGCTTGCTTTGTGGAAGAGAACATTAGGATGCCATCTCACAGTTTGCTTTGGATGAGAATGAGCAGTATAGCCATCCTCATGTCTTAGGACCATGCAGTAAGCCCCTTCTTCACAATATGGCTTCTTAGTTTGTTGCTTATGTCCATGTCTCTTCAGTTGAAGATTTGTTGTTGTTTGTTGGACTGGCAGGGCCATATGGGCGTGCAATTTTGCGCGTCCACAATGCCCCAGTCTATTTGGATTTTCAATGTCCTTTCTTAAAAATCCTATGATTGGGAACATTTAAAATATGTGCATCTGAATGACTGATCTTATTAGAATAATCTTATTATGATCCAGCCATTATTGTACATGTTCATGGACTTCATTACATTCAGGTCATAAATACACATTAAAATGTAATAAAAATGACATGATTATTATAAATAAGAATGAGATATTATAAGAAATGACACAATCACAAATCTTGTGATTGACTTGCAGGGCATACATCTCTATCAGGTCCATCTCGTCGACAATGACCTTGTTTGGGTCCGGTGCTCCACATGCCGTAACTACTCCCACCACCTTGTGGGCACTATCTTCCTCACCCACCACTCCTCCACCTTCTCCCCCTTCCACTGCCACGACCGCTAGTGCCACCTCATGCCGCACCCCCACCCAAAGGTGCCTTGCTCCCATACCCGCCTCCATAGTCCCTGCTAATACCGCTACTGCTACGCCGACCACTCCACTTCCACCGAGTTATTCTCCCACTAGACGACCACCTCAATGCCAGCTCCGGGCATGAGATCTGCCTCCAGAATCTCTCTTTCAGCTGCAGCTTCAATGTCTCTGACCCCAACGTTACCCAACCCGCCGCTGTAGGGGCGCACGGGGTCATGGCTTTCTGGTGCGGCCCCCCCTTTCCCTTCCAAGGCCAGCTGCCGCTACAACATCACGTTATATTACTACCTCATGGACTACTCCTTCTCACCCCCTCCCACTAGCTACCTGCTCATCGGTGACGCCAAGGAGAATAGAACCACTGTCTGAGGGAGAAGGGACAACCCCTGCTTGCCGCCACTGCCCCCCCCCGACTGAGCTACATGTTGTTGCAGATCAACCATCTCTCCTCAACCTTCTATTACGTCGGTGTCGAGGGCGCCTCCATCAATAGCGTCAACCTCTCGATCAACTCGGCCGTTTGGGCCCTAGACACACCATGAGCATCGACATCACCCTCATTGACTCCAGCACCACGCTCATGGAGCCTGCCTACCGCCAGATCCTCGCGGATACGGAGCCCTAGGTAATGCTCCCCCGCCCTACAACCGCCTCCCCCCCACTTCAGCCACTTTATCTGTAATCCAGTTTAATCATTCAACCTGGCTTGCCAATCAGTTCAATAGCCATCCAGATTCATCTTGATTCAGTCATTCAGTCAATCAGTTGTAGGTGCAAACCTTGTAAACAATTTTTACAGTAAATGCCTTCGGTTTTTAGACCAATTTCAATTCAGTCAATCTTGATTACATGCAAGATTAATTCGACAGTCGGACATGTATCCAAACCATAACATTAAGGGGCCAGTAAGTACTAGAGCGCCATACAATAGGCATCTAGACAAAAGCCTACACGCTGGAAGCCAAACGGTCTTCATTGATTGCACAAGATAGGGCAACCGGTGCCTAACATTCATTCTGTTTGTCCTCGAACATTGGGCTAATCCGTAGTGGACACTTATTACGGAATGCCAAAAATCCCCTTACGATGACATTGTCCATGCTTAATTACATATCAATCATTTTATGCACTTTCTTATCTGATCAGTCTTTAATAAAACTGAAGAAATAGCTTGGGGATACATAGCCTACGGTTGATGGTCAATCTGATAAACAAAATATTCAGATCACATAGTTAACAGTTCCAAATGCAGTTCATGGGATCCTAACCATGCATGATCTCTTTTAGTGTTCACAATCAATTCTTAACCCTTTCGGTGTATCAAAAAAACATTAAATTAACAATATAGAAGAATAGCATACATTCAATTCGTCATTTGCCTACCTACAGTGAGAGAGATCCTCAACCCTTGCTGGTTCCCTGATCTCAAGCCTTTGTTACCTCCAAGATTGCTCCTAGGGGGTTTCCCTCACGTTGGAGACAACCTTCTTCTAGCTTATCTTCCTTCTGTTGCTCTCTCCTTTTCTTTCTCTGCTCCTCTTTCTCTCCTCTCTGATTCTTATTGGGACGTCCTGGGCAGACAAAGGTGTAACAGGAGGGGCAACACATGCTTAAATAGACAGCCTCAAGACTAGCTAGTGGAAAATTTTATTTTTTTTCTTTTCTATTTGCTATCTGCCCCAACTGCCACCATTTGGCATAACCCCACCTTACTCTGCTGTCTTCTAGTGCACATCCCTGCCTTATCTTATTGACTTCTGGTGTACCCTTTGCCTAATCTTGTTGACTTTTGACGTACAACACTCAAGTGCTCAGATTTTTAATTTCCTAGGCTTAAGCTAATTCTCAGACCTACATAGCGACAGTGAGAGCGAGAGAGAGAGAGAGAGAGAGAGAGAGAGAGAGAGAGAGAGAGAGAGAGAGAGAGAGAGAACCTTAGGAGGGTGACTAGTGGTTGGAAGAGGGCCAGAGAAGACCAGTAACGATAGTGAGGACAGTCAGAGGAGACAGCGGCTAGGTGATGAGGGGAGAAGATAGGGTTGCTGGCGATGGGGGCAGAAGGGGCCTTGGTGGCGGAAGCAACCCCAACCAAGCCCACTTGCCCGCTCCCTCGTCGGGGACGGGGAGGCCCGAAAAACTCAAACCAGGCACATAGGAAAACCTCTGGCAACGTCAACCGCCACCTGGCAATCCACGGCCTCTGACCCCCACTCTTCTCATGTCTCTCCCTCTCTGCTCTCTCTTTGGCTCATAACCTCTCACAGCGGCCACTAGCTTTGGATAGGCTAACATGAAAACGAGGGCGAACATGGCGATGGCCCCCAGGCCCAGTCACTCGTTGCCACCCTGTTGCTGCTCCTCTTTGAGATCGACTAAGGGGGAGGGAGAGGAGGGGCAGGTTCCACAAGTGGGGGATTGCGGAGGGAGGCAAAGCAGAACATCTCAGCCGGAGATCCCTGCTCTCTCTCTCGTTGACACCAGAGAGGACTGTCGCGACCCTCCCAATCCCTCTTCCCCTCCATCGACGGACCCGGCTCCCCCTCCATGTCTGGACCCTTCCCCCTCCAGATCTCCCCCTCCCTCTCCCTTCTGATCTTCCTCTTCCCCTCCATCGCCAATCCGGTGGCCACCCCTGACCCCGCGCAGCCCCGCACCGGGAGATCCCTACGGGGTGCTCTCTCTCTCTCCAAGAGTTTCTCCAATTCCATCTTCACCACTTATCCAGAATTGTTGATGTCATACCTTAAGTGTTGTTTGACATTATCTCTTGTTTATAGGGTGTTTAGTTGTTGTATCAAATACCTATGATTGGTGATAATTTTGATTCTATCAACAATAGGTGTGGAGTTATACTCTATCAATTTTACTACTCATCTAAGTATTACAATTATTATAATGATTGCATCTTTTTTTGCTGATTCAACATGGTAAAGTATTCGATTAGTGTGGTGCCATGATCTAAAGGGATGAGCAACCCAATACTCCTTGTAAACGAAGTTATTAGATTAACGGCAATAATTATTTACTCTCCGGAAATTAATGTAATTTTGCCTCATTAATACTTTAGAAGTCCTTCGAAAATTTCACAAGATTTTTTTCCCTACATCGCAGGAATCGGTGTTCTCACTATGTTTTTTCCCTCCTTAAAACCTCGATGACAATGTCTGACATGAATGTAAGATTGAAGTATATTTCATATTAACCGAATTAGCTCGTATTGCTATATAATAATGATCAAATGACAAGATATTGCTTAGCTCTGCAATACATTACTTATATGTTGTTGCGAGGATATGTTGGCCGATTGCTCTCTCTCTCTCTCTCCCCCTCCCTCTTGCACGTGGGGAAGCAGGCGTGTCGAGTGAAAGTAGTGTGTGTGAAAGGTGGGCTCAAGAGAGAGACATATTGAGATTCATGTGCCCATTTATAAAGAGAGAATTTCGAGATTGCAGCGCGGGTGATGCCTACAGCAGCCCCATCTCTTGATATCTTTCCACGCCCTCCCTCTCCTCGTCTTTTCTCTCTGTGTGAGTCGATTGCACTCACTGTGACAGTCACGAGAGATCCCGATTCCACGATGGTATTGGTCTATTTTTTAGAGATAACATCAACAAAATCTCTACATTCGAAGCACAGACTCTTGGATCGATCAAATTCTGATAACCGACTCCGTGACTCTGATGATAATACACGGTCGAACTTAATAATGTACCTCGTTATCTGTACGTAGGTACTCACGTGTTTCCCGCTTCCGTTGCGAGGCACCACTTTCACTCTTAAACTGCCTTTGAAAACGCAATGGGACGTAACTTTCGAGATATAATCCACTGACAACTTTTAATTTTTTCAAATAGATAGAGTCATTCTTGACTTCCGTGCAAAATAAATTTTGAGAAGGAATGTGTTTTAGCCATTGCGTCTTCAAACGCAACTTTAAATTATTTGATTCTATTGCTTTGAGAGTATCCAGCACGTATGATCATAATAATTTACCATAGGAAGGATCAGTCCCATCAATGTGACAACCACTGTTGAAGACATTCTTGAAATATTTGTCATTCTTACTGTTAGTGCATTTAATGAGAACCATCTGATCAAATAATTTGACGGCTTCATGGACGGTAGAGAAAAAAATTATGATTCCACAACATTTATCTATCCATTGAGACATGATTTAGGACCCATTTGAGAATGCAGCAGATTTATTACTTCAACAAAATCTCAAAATAAGAAAAGGGTAGAGCATTGGTTGCAAAGGTAAAGAGCCATACCTTGAATGCAAACTAAATGGAGGGACACCGTCTGTGAGACCAACGATGGGGGGTTGGATCAATCTCACAGCAAGCCTCTTTATTAGGCGCAGACCAGCACTGTTCACTCACGAGAGGACAAAGCTAGGGTTTAGGACCTACCGCCATAAAAGGAGCGCTTGACTATCCGAAAGGACGATGCCAGCTTGAAGAGGTCAGAAGGAGGATGGCCCATCAGCTAGGGCTGCAGATCTTTGCCAAGAAAAGGGGGATTGATTGTCTGGAAGCTCGGGAGGATGATGATGAAAGAAACGACGGGTCGACAGGTAGATGTGAGAATGCTAGCCTTAGCTTCGACGGGGTGGATGGAGCTAGGGTACGTATGAAGTTTTAAACCGAGGATGAAGGAACGCACCTTGATTGAGAGGGAGGACTTCATCTTCCTGCTTCGAGGTGAGGCAGGAGAGGTGCAGGCGAGAGGACGATGCACGCTTCGAGGTGGAGGTGACATGACGATGCAGCATTCGAGATGAGATGAGAAAGGGTAGAATAGGGATGAGAAAGGGCAGGTTAAATTGTTCCATCATTTTTGATGAGACAATTTAACCAGATTACACAAGGGATATCCCTCAGTGTAATCAGATTAATTTTAGCCTCCGATCAAAGTAAAAAAAGGTTAAAAAGTTACTTATCCCCGAGCTAAATGAGAGATATCCCTCTATCAAAGAGGGACTTAAACAGTGTGAAAGTCGTGAGATAGTGACTAGAGTAGAATCCTCAGTCCTAAACACTTCTGCTTTATTCCTTAGCTAGTTGCCATGAACCTGCTCTAACAGGCCAGACAAAAAGCAACCGCAATATATGTGCATATTACATGAGCCGTTTACAATGGAAATAAAACCTGTTAATTAATTATATCCTTAATTTTTCAATTAAGCATGTAATTAATTAAGTTGATGTGATCCTCGTAGTATGTACAATATTTGCCCATTTGGCACACACCCACTCTCACTTTTTAAAGCTTCTACCTGGTTTGGGTCTTTGGTGGGTAGCCTCCTGACCAGTCATGAGTTCAGTTCTTGTGTTGAGGCTAGGAGTGAATATGGTTCAATTTAATTCGATTTGAGTTCATTTTTTTTAATCAAAATGTTCTTGTAATAATTTCTTAAGTTGAACTGTTTGAAATAAATTGCCATGACCCTGAGTTGCATAGTTTAGCATGTTAAAAATTGTTATATGAAAGAGTTGATATGTTAACATGTCTTTTGCCCATCACCCCATTAAGTGTGTCTTCATAATAATCCATAAAGTTGTGAAAAAGTTTCATGCTAGTATCATACACACATAAATGTATGTGCTTTATTGCATATAGTGTCATATTGAGGGGGAGTTCTCTTTACAGTCTTTTTAACCCTTCAATGTACTGCATTTTTTTTATGGATCATCATTGCAAGACTTCATGGTATATCAAATAGTGACATGAGAAAGGGCAGGTCATTCCTGTCTGAAAACTATGACTATGCATGAGATGATCTTTAGATTAAGTTCTCCGCCTAGTACCATGAGTCAAATGTTCATATAGGTTATAGGCTCCATAGTTATCTACCAAAATTTCACTATGGATTCAGAAGTTCAAGCACACACTGAGGGGTAGCTGAATTAAGTTCATGTAGACATGCTGCTTAATGAGTCTTAAATCACTTGAATTCATATACTGTAAAAGTTAGGGGGAGTTTGAATTGTTTGATAAAATTGGTCCATTCGGAATTGAATATCTCCTTTTTATGCTTCTTGAATAAATTGGTTCATTCAGGAGGAATTTCAGTTTCTAACGGAATTGAAAGTATGTTTGAATCTGTCTTCTTGATGTGCAAATCTTAATTCAGCTGTCATGATTTACATTAAAAAAATTGCTAAATGATTTTGGAATATGGGAAGACAGTTGCTATTTGAACTTTAAACTCACTTTGGCTGTAGAATAGGTTGACCTATTGACCTTCTTGAGTCAACCTGACTTGCTACCTATCTTGTTGTCTGCCTTCTTTACATTCTCATAGTCAAACACCACACTCACAATCATGATACATCAAATTGTGTGTGTATTTCTAAGATGTGCATCATTTCCTTGCTCCCTCTCATAACATCTGAGTTCACTGCACTTTCTCAGGGGAGACTTCATTATCTTACAAGTGCATTTCATGCACAAATCAATTTTCTGCATCTTGCTAATAACCTGCTAATTTTCATCTTGAGTCTGATACTCCATGAAATCTGAACTTCCTTGGAATTCCCAAAAATCTACCATATGTGCCCAAATGCATGAACATCAGTCCTACTTAAGGGGGAAAGAATCTTGGACTTTTTTCACCATTTGTCCCCTTGAATGGTCCAACCTTCTAGAAATCTATCTTGGAGATTTGACCAGCCACACATGGGTCCTAAGACTTAGGTGGACCAATGGGGAAGAGGGTGGGGGCTTGGTGGAACGATCTCATTCGATTTTTTTATGAAATTATTTATCTTTCATCTGGTTTATTTGTTTATTAATTAGGCGTGCCAGTCACTGTCGTGACAATTTATCATGCGCTCGATCTGACTTGGTCAGTCGATTATAGGATTCGGGTTGGGACCAGAAGTCCGCCATACCATAAAGATTATGGCGTTAATTACGCCCTTCCTAAGAAGGACAACCCTTGATTAAACGCCAAAGACAAGAGGCCTCGGGAGGCATTTGAAAGTACTAACGTGCGTATGACAAGTTAACATGTAAGTAAGAAGCTTATTCGAATGCACGGATTAGATCCGGCGGCGTGTCCTCCTTGGCTTCAAGTCGTTCCGAGTAGGGATAGGAGACCATCCACGCAGTGGCGGGACGAAATCCAGATTATCGTTAGGGCGTTCCCCCTCGATATACGTATCCGAGTAGAGGTCCCCAACTTGTTAGTTTTTCCCCAAAGGATAGAGCCGCAGGGGGTACGTATTGGCGACGTTCCCTGGCTTATTAGGGCTAACATTATTAAATCAAAATTTCGGTAGCATCGCCCCTTTATATCGGCTCATGCCCAAAAAGAAATAGACTATCATCCACAGAGTGCCAGGATGAAAGCCGAAGGAGGAGCACTAACCCCCCCCGTATATTGTGCACGCCCGTGGCATCGATTAATGTTCCATCGGAGACCATTAGAGCTTATGCAGTGGCAGAGCTCCTCTAGTTTGAGGGTTATATATGAGTCTCAATTGGGAAGATGGAATGTAGGCAAGGTTATTCCCTATTAATTTATTCCTCTGGGGTTTGGATGGAGATCCCTGGACACCCCTCTATGCAAGTGTGATGGTGGTAATTGAAGACTAGAGTCACACATGGGGGTTTCTCGGCTTGGTGAATGATAAACAGGATATCGGCGCGGGCTCGGGCTTCTCGACCTGGCCAGTTGGTGGGAAAAAGGGAGAGAGGGTCTCGACACGCAAGGATCTCGGCGCGTTAACCCTCATGTCGAGCGCTGTTCACCGCTATTCATGAGGGGCAAGCACCATTTATTATGTCCAGGCCTCGGTATGAGACAGAGAACATAGGTCCGAATGCCTCCATCACACATAGTGAGAGTTTCCAGTCGGGCGTTACCCGACCTTTACTAGACGTCATTTGATATACCAAAGGTTCGGTCATGCAAGCATGCCTTGAAACGATGATATATATATATGCATATATGTTCATGCTCAACACATAATCTAATTAAGATGTGATGGACAATAATTCACCTAATTGAATTTTCTTTTATTAGGCTCATGATTTATTGAGGTTTAGTCATTAATTACCTATTTAGGGAGGCTATTAAACCCTTGGTGAAGGGTAGTAATTGGCCCAAGAATCAAACAAGGTTGACCTAGGGGTTTAACATGGGAGTTAAAAGGACCTTGTAGGGTGATTCGGTTCGGAGGATAGCGCGCAGACGACGTGAGTCGGTGGTGTCACCACAGACTCGCGGTAGGTGAAAGGGGAGTCACTGGCATCACCACTGAATCACTGAGGGGGGGAAGGTCAATGCAAGCTACAGGCTGGAGTCGGTGCTGGACGTGCGTCGATGCTAGGGGCTCGATGCCAGCAAGAAGGGGGTAGCGGCCAAGTCGGTGCAAGGGTATGCGTCGACGCTAGGTGCGAGCTGAGGGTTTGTGTAGGTAAGGCAAGGTCGAGGCACCCTGGGGTTAAAAGGTCGACACAGCATGGTGGTTTGATAGGGAGGATAGCATGCAGAAGGCGTGAGTCAGTGGTGTCACCACTGACTCAGGGGCAGGTGAATGGGGAGCCAATGGCATCGCCACCGAATCACTGAAGGGGGAGATGGGAGTCGGTGGCGACACCACCGAATCATAAGTTTCTCCCCTATTGGGCTTTCTACAGGGGTTATGGAATAGGGATTATGAAATCACCTGATTTGAATGAATTGTTTGAACAGATTTCTAAGGTCTGGAGAGTTTGAACATTCAAATAGGTATACTTTGTGTATGTATATTTTTGTTTCACTTATTCATTATCTTCTTTTATTGTTCTGTGCGAGGTTCACACTCCAGCACAGTTAACAGTTCTTGAATTCATCAATTGAAGATGTAAGAGGCCCTCACCCTAATCAATCAATGGTAATTGAAGTGTACAAGCACGATAATCGATCACGGAAGCTCTGAAAATAAATGGGTAGGAAAATCTTATAATTAAGGATGGATTTCATATGAAAATTTTTCCGTTAAAAATTTCCATCCCTATTATCACTTTTTTTGTACTGTTTAGAACACATATATCTAGAAGGTTAATCTCACTATCATAATCTCATTGTGATCCAACCTTCATAGCATGCGTTTAAGGACTTCATCACATCAAGTGGTAATATGTATAAATAAATAAGACATAATAAAGAAAATATCATAAATATAATTAATACGAATGAGAATGTACATGAAATGACGTCATCACTTCATAAGTGATTGGCTTATAGGGGCATACACTTCTTACACTGACCAGCTAGCAAACCTCACTTGCTCAGCTCCATCATGTCTCTTTCACCTAGATGCCCCAGCCACATGTGCTATACTTGGGTGGAATCAGCATCGGAACTTCATGTCACGTTGGCACTGCTCATCATGGTGCTACTATGTAGGTGATATAGACCACCAATCAGCTTTCCTTTTATCACAAGCAATGCACCTCAAGAAACTTTTAGGATTTTATTCTTTGCTATAAAATGGCATCTGTGGGAGTCTAAAATACTTAAGGAGATCAGACTCTTTTGTAATTTTGAGATATGTCACACCTCTAGTGTTTTGATGACATTACAAAACATCTTGATTTTAATTGTACCAATCCCAACAACTACAATTCTTCTGTTGTCTCCCAAGGTTAGACTATGACTACTTACTGATGTGTAAGTAGAAAATCACTCCCTATAGGGACACATGTGGACGGTACAACTGGAATCAAGTATCCAGTCAACCCTAGTGGTGCTAGTCAAGACTGACAAAATAATCCCATCCTCGACAGTCTCCTCTTGAATAACATTCATTATGTCAGTAAAGGACACTCCTTACATTTTGTCTTTCCCCTTGAACTTTGGACAATCTTTCCAGATGTGCCCTCTTTGATTGCATTCATAACACTTAATTTTCTTAGCTAATTTGATTTTGATATTGATTTGGCCTTCTTTCCAAACTTCTTTTTCTCAGTTCTACATCTCACCATTAGGTTATTTGTTCGATCTTCGCCATGAGTTTTCAACACGAGTTCAACTCCTTAGATTTCAGGGAAGTCTTAGCATCTTCCACTGAGATATATATCATCTCTCCCATATAGTAAGGTGTCAACGAGATACCCATACGAGAGAGGTAAATAGACCTTTGATGACCTAAAGAACTATCTTCTAAATCCTCCTGTTCTGGCACCCCCGGTCCAGGGTCGGCCTCTGTTGCTCTATGTCTCCACCACGAAAGAATCTATCGGAGCAGTATTGGCCCAATATGGTGATGCCAAGATGGAACGTGCGGTCTATTATCTATCCAAACTATTCAATGAAGCTGAGTAGAAATACACTACTATGGAAAAGACTTGCGCGGCCATCATCTGGGTCACCCAAAAGCTAAAACACTATTTTTTGACACATGAAGTAAAGCTCTTAGCGCGGATGGACCTAGTTAAATACTTGTTGGAAAAGCTTGCATTGACCGAGTGTGGAGTGAGGTGGCAAAGTTTCCTCAACCAATTTGACATCACCTATGTCAGTTAGAAGGCAATTAAGGGGCATGCTATCGCCAAGCACCTCGCCCATCATCCACTCCCTACATTTTCCCCTATCGACGAGAGTTTCCCAGACGAAGAGTTATGAGCCATCGTAGATGGTGAACCTTTGTGGATTCTTTACTTCAACAGTGCACTCAATTCCAAGGGTTGTGGAGTTGGAACCATTCTCCAATCTCTGGAAGGTGTTATTATTCCCCGTGCTTGTTAGTTAACCTTCCCTGCCACGAATAACATGGCAGAATATGAGGCGCTCCTCATGGGCTTAAGAATGGTGTTGGCACTCGGAGTTAAGGAGCTCCGAATTATCGAAGACTCTCAGCTTATACTCCAGCAATCCCTCAGCAAGTACCAAACCCGGGACCCAAAACTAAAACCCTACCAAGACTTAGTTAGCAAGGTAGTCCAACAGTTTAGGAAGCTTACCCGAGTACACACCCCTAGGGCTCAGAACATTCCTGCCGATGCTCTGGATTCTCTAGCATCTTCTCTCCCAATTCTCAGTTAAGAGCTGTCAGCTACTGTCATAGTGTAAAGAATGCACATTCCTTCACACTCAGACCCTTGGTTCCAATAGTTCTCCAAGTCCTCTCTTCAAGTCCATGTCATCTCTCACGAGACCAAAGTCGACCTCGAGGACGGCAACCCTTGGTTCTTCGACATTGAGAACTATCTCCGGGATGGCTCCTTTCCTGATTATGCTACTGCCCCCGATCGATGGGCTATTTGTCGGGCCACGGAGCACTTCACCATCATAGGTGGTCTCATGCATCGCAAATCGTAACAGACCTTCAACACAACAGACAGAGGCTATAACGCACCAGACCAGGTGCATTAAAGACACCCGAACTCAAAAATTCACAGAAAACTCGCAGTTTCATGCATTACATAACGCACCCATACTGAGGCGTTAACGGACAATAACGGACGTAGAGGAGTCCACCACAAGAGGATATAACGCACCTCTACAAGCGCGCCAAATGACTATAACGCACCAGGACAGGCGCGTTATGTCACCTGGGTTTCGAGAATCTGGGATTCGAAATCGAAACCCCCTCCCGATCGATCGAAATCGACGGGGGACGCAGAGAAACACAATTCTAAACTATCCTACCATGCCATACCATCATTCTAAACCTACGCATGCCACTAGAATTAAAAGACCATGCCCATGGAGATGATTTCAAACATTAAAGACTAAAAATGAACTAAGCGGAAATATGCACGAAAAATGAGATAAAAGGGCATCGAACCACGGCACATGTGGTACCGGCGGTGTCCTAACGAGACCAGGAATCCATCCCCCTACCTGGACTACGATGAAATCGACGATTCGATGCCAATCCGATGAGAGGGCGACGAGACACCTCCTGGCCCGACTCGGCTCTATGCTCTGCAGATCGAGGAAAGATGGGCGTCAACGCGATCCTCGTGACGCGACCAATCCAACGGTACCTCCCTTGCTTTGATCAGCGGCCGTCTGGACCAGAAATCGAGAGAGAAACGTAAAACGAGAAATTAACCCAAAATCACCCAAAATGAGATTTGCACGGAAAACGAAGAAGATGGCGACGGATGGCGATGCATGTGGCGTCAACGGGTTCCTGGCGAGACGAGGAGTCCGTTCCCCTACCTTTTACGTGGTGAAGACCGCGAATTGGTGCGGGCCACGCCGTCCTTCCGCTAGCACGTGTCTCCACGCTCCATGATCCGAGGGATGAAGGATACCGACGCGATCCTCGCATCAAGTCCGTCTCGTCGGTGCCTCCCACTCGTCGGCCGGGATCCGTTTGGACTGCGAACCGAGTGAAAGGGGGAGAGAGGAGAGCGAACGTGTGAGGGAGAGAGAGATTCGAGAGGAAGAGAGAGAGAGATGAGAGAAAAGTGAGGAGAGAGACGGAGTGGCGTGAGATTTTTATAAAAAAATTAATTTTATTTATTTTTTTAAAAATACCTCAAATTAAGAAAACAACATTCGACGCTCTCACATGTCTCACACGATTCACCTCTAAGTGGATTTAGTAATTATCCGTTTAAAATTCGAACCAAATTCGAATTCACATTTATTCGATGATTATCCGAATAAAGTATCGGACGGATATTTCAATTAATAATCGGATATTTCAATTATTAATCGGATACGAATTCGGATATCACGCTATCCGCTCCGTACCCGATCCATTTACACGTCTAGTCACCATAGCACCAAAATGAATGAAAAAGGCGTTAAGAAGAATTGGGGGAGAAAGAATGGATAAAAAAGGACATGTCAAACATAGTGAAAATGGTTTGGTATGCCATCAACAATGACTTTAATCTGCAACCCAGTATACAGATCAGATGGTGCCATGGTGACTGAGCAGTAGGAGATGCATTCATGGTGACAGCTCACATCATCACATGATCCATCAGGAGATGCATTTTTTTCTTTTCATAACCTTTTGTGCATCATTGGGCTCACACTGGCCTTCACAATCATACCATCGACAAGAGTGGGGCATATGCCAGCCCTCATAATTCATACCCATACAACATATATGCTCCTAGGAACCTCCAAAGTTATATAATGATATTCACTATGTTGCAATGGCACATATGCATTCACTCCCCTGTGGTAATTATCAGACATCAGGTTTTACATCATTGTCCATCCCCCTACCAAAATGGAAAGTAAACATCACATAACATATGGGTGAAACAACTGCCGTGCTGAATGTATCAAGGGCCTGCAAAGCAAAATCCAGATATTACATAAAATAGGATAGAGCACAGCAATTTTAATATACATTATACATAAGTAAGATGCCTCAGATATGCTCATGGAACCACAACCGAAGGAGCAACTGTCAAATCCTGAAATTAAGAATTATCACATCAAAATTGATTGTAATAGTCAAGGGCCTACGTGAAAGGAAAGCAACTGTTGCCTTTGAGGCATAAGTACAGATCTTCATATAGAATACCTAAACTTTCCCAATTCAGCTAGGCACCCGCAAAGCATCAGTTCACACAAAATATCAAAGCATCTACATCTCTTTAGAAGGTAAACTGACATCTCTAAGTACAACTCTACCCAATCCTGAAAGTAAAGTCCAAATACAGAATTGTCCAAAGTAAATTACATAACAAGCAATATGATAACAAGAATCACATAAGATGGGAATGCATCTAAGATTTATGTGATAGTCATGAAGTTGGTGCTTGATCCAGAGTACTTGGGCTACAATTTTTTTTGCTGCAACATATTCAGCTTCAGCAATTGAAAGAGCAACAGTGTGTTACTTCTTAGATGCCCAAGACACAAGACAACCACCTAGGTATTGACAATACCCACTAGTACTTTTTCTATCTAATCTACATCTTGCATAATCTACATCAGTATAAGCTACAAGATTTAGCTCTCATTTAGCAAGATACCATAAATGCAGATCAGAAGTGCCAGAAAGATATCTAGACGTTCTTTTTATAGCACTCATGTGAGATTCCCAAGGACTAGTCTGAAATGCAGCACAGAGACACACAAAGAATTGAATATCTAGATGAGAGGTAGTGAGGTAAAGTAAGGATCCAATCATACCTCAAAATGTTTTGGAATCTACCAATTTACCTTCTAGGTCAGCACCAAGACTGGTTGCTATACCCATTAGTGCAATGATTGCCTTGAGGTTTTCCAGCTTGTATTTCTTCAAGAGATTCTTGATATATTTTACATGAGTGTTAATGCCTCCTTCTGAAGTTTGATGAATCTACAATACATGGCAAAACTTTAGTTCTCCCATTAAACTCATCTCAAATTCATTTGTCATCAAATTTGAGAATTCCTCACACATGGATTGTTTAGTTGACCCAAACACTATGTCATCTACATATACTTGAACAACAAGAATATCTTTGTTATCAACTTTAGTGAATAGAGTTTGGTCAAGCTCACTTCTTGAAAATCCTTTACTTGTGAGAAATGAACTCAATCGGTCATACTAGGCCCTGGGAGCTTGCTTCAATCCATATAAGGCATTGTCCAACTTATACACATGATCAGGAAAGTCAATACATTCAAATCTTGGTGGTTGCTTGACAAAAATCTCTTCTTTTATTATGCCATTTAGAAATTGACTTTTAACATCCATTTGCTGGAGTTTTATTCTCAAACTACATGCAAATGCAAGTAAAATTCTAATGGCTTCTAGCCTGGCCACAGAGCAAAAGATTTTTCAAAATCTATCCCAAATTCCTGATTATAGCCCTATGTCACTAGCCTAGCATTATTTCTAACGATTTTTCCTTCTTCATTAGTTTTATTCCTAAAAACCCATTTTGTGCCTATGATTGGTTAATGTAATGGAGCCAGATATCCCATCCTCGGTAGGCCAGGGAAACTTCGACCCACGACTGCCCCGCATGATCCTCATCCCTATACGGTGTCCAATGCACCTGAAAGGGCCATTCATAAGCATTTGTCAACATTTAGCAGCATATAAAAGTATATCGAAACATGTAGAAGCATATAGGAAATTCAGGCTTTTTACCGATGCGTGCGGGAATGAGTCAAGATCCTCTTGAATCGCCCGAGTCGACCGCTGGATTGACCCTGTGCTTCGGGCTATGTTCCACCGCCTCGCAATGGGAATCCGCCCTGGATATAGCTCAACTCCTCGGCCAATCCTGGGTAGGTATATAAAAGCCCAGAACTGCATTTTTTAAGAGATGTTAGCATTTCGGTTAATTAGAAGCATAATAGAAGGCATGATAGAAGCATTTGGGCATTTTACCTGCAGGAAAGGCGAGAAGCCACCTAGCATGGTCACCCGGTCAGTTGCACTGAGCGAGTGGAACAAGAAGGCCAGCACCGCTGCTCCCCACGCATATTTTCTCACTCTGCCCAGATCTGCTAGCAGAGGTAAGAGTTAGCAGCTGATCACGTCTGCCCGGGTCGCGAACAGAAGCTTCCCGAACAACAACATCAAGAAGCGTCTCAGGACCCTATCTCCCTCTGGTCTCGGCTCCGCCGCCACGCTCAGACACGCTTGCTCGACCACCTGGTCGATGTGCTGCTCCGGTAGCTCTCCCACTGCTACGGTCGCTCCCCGGAGTCCCAAGCTCTCTTGAAGCACCGACCGTGATAATTGGGACGATGGACGCCCCGGCCTCATCAAATCCAAACCAAGTAGCTCCTGGGCAAGCTCCTGGTAGTCCACATACGCCCACCCAGTCACCACCTTACCGTGCACCCGCAAGCCGCTAATTCGGGCCATGTCCTCCAGAGTTGGTATTATATGCCCGCACGAGAATATGAATGCTCGACTGATCGGGTCCCATCTTTCATGTAGAGCGAGCAGAGTGGCCGTGTCTACTCTGGCTACTTCAATGCTTAGGACTTCCCCGAAGCCCATGGCAGCTAATCTCTCTCGTTGGTACTCCGGCAGTGCGAGGTAGACCGCCCGGACTTGTAACCACGTAATCCGCATTTGTCTTTTCCCCTACCCGTGTAGGTCATAGGGTTAGTCATAGAGTCGAAAAAAGTCCGAATATGTGTATGACTTGAAAAGTTCTTTACATCAAGAGGCTCTCATTTAATTGGAAGTAGTTTGGTTTACAAAATCTTATTGCACATAGGCTATGCGCAGGTTTTAATTGAAGCCCACCAAGATTGTCATTGGGCCATGAGATGCCATTTCATTTTGGGCCACAAGACTTGTAGTTAGGTTGAACACTCCCATTTCTGCTCTTCACTTATTGCATGAGAAAAGGAATTAGGAGTAATAACTGCTGTGTGGTGTGGTAAAAAAAGTTTTTATTTTTTTTTAGATTGCTTGACACCGGCAAGTAACCAAACTGCACTGGTCCAATCTTGGATGGGATGACCACAAAAAATAATAAAAAAGAGGCAACCTTAAAGGGTTAATAGGATGTTTGGTTGTAATTTTTTCTCTTTTTTCTTTCAAAATAAAAATTAAGAGTGGACAACCTATTTAACCACGTTGGGTAAATCTCTCTGACTTTTTAAGATAAATTTGTATCTTGTTGTAACTTCTCTCAAAATAAAAATAAATCTTTTCATATTTTTTTAAAAAGAGACACGACTCTTGCGAACATAACCCCTCCCCTCTCCCTTCTCTTCTCTCTCTCTCTCTCTCTCTCTCTCTCTCCCCCGGCGCCTCTTCCTCTCGATGCTCCCTCCCTCTCCCCGACGCTCTCCCTACACGCTCCCTCGCTCTCCCGGGCCGGAGCTCCAACAATGTGTCAAAGCCACTGCTCGCGCCCAGTACTCTCGTCTCCACGGCGGGCGCCGCGCTGAGAAACAACAGCACAACCATGCACAGAATGGGTGCAGCCACAGCGAGCCCCCTCCTTATGCCAGAGTCCATTCCGTCTAATCACTGCCTGCATGGATCTTCAGAAGATCCCAAGAAGAAGAGACAATAAATATTGCAAGCTTCAAACTTGAAGGGTTCCCCGGAGCAAGGATGCATGCCGCCGGTTGCCTTGTAAGTTTATCAGGCCAATCTGCTGGCTAAGTCCAGTATGCTGGCCGGAATGGAAGAGAACGGAGAGGGAGGGGATGACCGCCACCCCTAACCCGAAGTCCTGAGCCCACAGCCACAGTGGGAACACTTCCCCCTTTCTTATAATAAAAATTATTTGCCAAACAAATTTAACTTAAATTTTAAAAATTTTGATATTTTTTACCAAATAGAGGGTGGCATCCCCAGTCCTTGGTGGCGGTAATTCGATATTATCGGGTTATCGGTACCCTGAACTCTGGGATGTTACATTTTAAGTCTATGCGCATTTAGGTTTTAAGGTCTGTGCACATTTTCTAGTCTGTGCTCATGTAAGTCTGTGCATGTTCAAGGTCTGTACATATGATGAACCAAGGTCGATGCTCATGCAAGACCAAGGTTGATGCATATCTAGTTTTCACGTTACTAAGTCTGAGCATATGAATTCTCTTATTATTTTCTAAGTATGAACTCTAGTGCAAAAGGTGTTTGACAAAATGCCTTTGTTCTGATTGGCAGGATTAAGGCAAGCCGTATGCGCCTGAGTGCAGCAGAACTTCAAGTGGAGCACATGACCCAAGATCCAATCATTGAAGCACGTGATTCGAGGCTACTTACTATTCAAGAATACTCAGCCACATGTTCTCCTTCTGTCTATCTGACCTGACACGTGGATCACTTATGCCACCTATCAGGGAATAAGCCCTTAGTGGGAGTATTCACTCCACGCGCTGGAGCGAATCACTGTGGGGTCCACACCAACTGATTCCCTGCTATATAAAGGGAACTCTCTGAGATTGAGATGTGATCTTTGGGGGAAATCCAAAATAGAGAATAGAAGTCGAGAGCTGAAGAGTTCAGAGAGCTGAGAAGAGAAGCGTCCAGAGAGCTGAGAAGAGAAGAGTCAAAGAGTGAGAGATGGTTGCTATTAGAAGAAGAAGAAGATTCAAGGTGAAAATAAAGTGTCATAAAAGCCAAGAAGAGGAGAAGAAGAAAGAGGCATTCTATTCACGATTTCTAGATCAGATATAAAATCATGTGCTCATGCTAGAGCTATATGGCTTTCATCAATATATTTGGTTTCTGATTTCAGTTCTTGTTGGTTTTTCCTTATCATTTCTTTCAAGCTGTTAGGCAGCAGTGCAAGCTATGATGTTCAGCGGTGTGTAAGCAAGCTGTGATGCTCAGTGGAAGCAAGCTGTGTTGCTCAGCGATGTAAGCAAGCTGTGATGCTCAACAGTTCAAGCTATAAGTCAGCGGAAGCCACACTCAGGTCTGAGTGTGGGGTGGATGTAGGTCTCGGGTAGAGACCGAACCACCTAAAAATTTCTGTGCAGTGTGTGATTGTTTGTTTAAGCATTTTATTCGATAGATGGATTTACCACGCACTCGGCAGACATTTGAATGGATTTCTCTCTGTTCTCACCGCATTCTTGCCACGGACTCCCGTCCGAATACAAAAGGGTCAATGAATGACCGACATGCCCGGCTGCCCTTGTCCCGACATAGGCCCGTGTGTGATTTATTCCTGCTTCTTTCTTTCGCAGTCAGTGTTATTTCTTTCGACCATAGGGCCCCTAATTTCGGCAATTAATCAAGGGTGCTCCCTCATATGGAGGATGTAAATGACGTCATGGCCTTCATGGCATGACAGGATTGGGTCCCGACTCGAACCACATAATCATCTGACGAAGTCAGACCGAGCGCACCGTGGGTTTCCATGAAACTCGAATAAATCATCACCTCGGTGACTGGCACGCCCCCGCACTAAAGAGACAAATAAACAAACCGACCAACCCACGGAATACGAATAATCCGAAATGAAGTAGAATCTTTTTGTGCGTCCACAAGTCTAGCACGCCCGGTGGGACGTTGTTTCAACCTTCATCTCCTTGCCGAAATTAGGGGCTTTGCGGCCCCCCTTCTTGTAATACTGATTGCTTCATCTCTGCGAATGCAGGAAAAAATTACGTTCCAGCTGCAAGGATGGCGGTCTCCTTTGGCCCCCAGGTCGTTGAAAGCCACATCAGGGATGGCTACCTTGCCATCCCCCTCTGCTTCGGGAGTTTCCCACCCGTGGTGGGCTTCCCCAACTTCCTTAGGGTGGCTTTTGTCAACATACTGGACGTGGAAGCATCCGGTAGGCCTGAGATCAGCGCTCCCATCTGGGGTGCCATTGCAGCTGCTGCCAGCCGAACCCTGGCCAAGGACAACAACTGCAGCCCGACAGAGATGCTCAGCTGTAATGTGCACCACGTGCACCCGACTACCGGCTCACCTCAGCAGGGATCGGCATCCCAGCAGAGGAGGTTCCGAAGGAGCTGCGTAGCCGCCACACCAAGAAGCTGACTCTCCAGCTCCGGCAAGTCTGTTGTCATTGGAGGCATCAGAGTCCATCTCAATGGACAGAGGTCTGCCCTGACCAAATAATACCAACCATTCCAGTCCACAACTCCTTTCAAGGACTGGAGAAGATGAAAGAAAGGATGGCGCCTGCCGACGCGTCGTCTCACAAGTTAGTAAAGCTGAAACAGGCTTGGGTTCCCATGGGAGCCCAACCCGTAGCCGATCCCACATCTCTTTAGCAAACTTGTAAATAGACACTCTGGAGTACTCTATAGGATGGATAGCATATTGCATAACATTCATCACAATCCAGTTAACAGTGGATTTTTTGATCTGGTCAGCAGTCCAGGTGTCCTCGTCTTCTGGTAGTTCAAAAGGACCCTGGCTTACTACCCACCAGATCAGATGATCTTGGGCGCGAAGAAATACTTCCATCCGATTCTTCCAATAAGCGTAATTTGTCCCATCAAAGAATGGGGGTCGATTGATAGAGTGTCCCTCAGTTATAAAGCTGCATGGGGCATTCCCATCAGATCTCCCCTAGTCATTCGACCACATCTCTAGGGAACCCGCTCTGATACAACTGTTGGATGATATGAACGGATCTACAGGGGGGTGAATAGATCAGTTCTAAGAACTTTCCCCCCCCCCCCCCAAAAAAAATGTTTACGAACAAAAAGTGAACTGGCTGAAATAACTATCAACTATCCTTATCCAAGACAATAAACAAGCACTTTCGGTTGAAGATGTAGAAAATGACCTTCAGGTATGTGCGTGTAGAAATCTGTGAGCAAATGAACTACAATGATGAAGACAAGATAGATCCCTGTGAACGGAGGTAGAAAAGAAGGATCAAATGCACAAATGCACCATTGCTCAATGAGTTTTTAAGGTGGTTCAGTTGTAACTCTACACGCCTACGTCCAACCCTCACCAACACGGTGAGGCTTCACTCTTCCGCAGGAGAAACAACACACACACGTGGATTTCTCTACACACATTAGCTGACTCACAGCTTGACAGCGAGGAACATCCTTCTCACACACACACATGCTAGAAACTAGCAAAAAGGCACACACAATCCCAGAATAAGGATTCGGGAACACCTTGCTACACACAAAGGTTCTTTCCACATAAAAATCTTGAAGAGAAAAAATGAAAGACTGAAAAACAAAGGAAACGCAAGGGACGAAGTCAGAAGGAACTGAATGTTGCTTCAGATGTGAAGTCTGGAAGTATGTTAAGATGTTAGCTCGGCAAATTTAGCCTTGCAGCTTCACTCTTCTTCTTCTTTCAACAAGTGGAAGGATATCTCTCTCTTTCAGCTATTCTCTTTTTCTCTTCTTTCTTCTTTGCTCAGACTCTCTTTCTTTTCTTCTTGAGCTGCTCTCACTCCTTCTACTCTCATAGTCAAAAAATGATTTTTTTACTGCTAATAGGGAAGACTTCAGCAGGCGTAAGGCCTGCCTTCGTAACTTTGGCACATTTTTTACTTGTCCGGGAGTTGGAGAACATTCTCGTTGACCGCCGAGACAACCCGAGAAGCAAACATATCTCTTTGTGGTGGATTCCCCACACTGGTGAACAGATTTGGACCACCTTTTGATGAGATTTTTGTGCATAGAAGCCCATGTAAAATGGTTTTCCTGGGTTGTGCCAGTATGTCGATTTCCCTATGGCTCCATCTATTTAGGAATCTCCCGAATAAGAATTCTTCGGACAAGCTGATAGGTGCCCGAAAGACACTTTCTTTTCTGCCCACAGAGGGATGAGTAGGCCAACACTATGCCCATAGTTCCTATAACTTCAGGCTATACAACATTGATAGCCCGACTGGTGTGGCTTATCATCTCCCTCACCATGCTAGTCCTAGCCGGTCATTCTATGAGTATTGGGCCTATTGTATAAGGCCACGTGTGCTTGTTTTCCACAAGGGGAGGTCCACATTTTTAAAGCCTTATTATCCTTATAGATTTACGAGGAAATTTGGATATGATCAATTCATTCCGCCAAATGTTGATTTTCCCTTGGAAACTTATGTGCCATAGATACGATACCCATTTAGTTGCCGCTACCTGGTGGGACTATTTTTTCAGAGGGGAGCCAGAGCCGGGTTGTGCTTTGTCGCACCAAACCAATGTTGGTCAAATTAATATGTATTATGCTTGGTGATTTAACCACACCAATGTGTTTAGGCAACTTCCACAAAAGTTGAAGCGGGCCAAAGAAGCCTGTTTAAAAAGAAAAGATTTGCCTCCCGTTGCAGTTGATAGCTCTTTTCTTTGCATTCACTTTCCCCACCTGGCTAGTGCAATGTTTCCACGTCTTCACGCTGCCGTGAGCCTTCTGTCGACCCATCTGGGTCGTATTCGCCAAGAATTTTATCTTGACACACTCATCGGACAACCAATCCATGATATAACCGGTCAACATTCATCATTCGAGTGGGGTTTAATTGGAGGCAACATGCCCCTTTTGAGAGATTTAACTAGGGTAGGAGACCCCTTGTAGGAATTTAATCAGGGCAAAATGTCATAACCCAGTGCTCCATCTAGTCCAATGGACCCAACCCAGGGCATTGAATGAAATTGCCTTCTCAAGACAAGATTAAAAGCAGGTTCTGTTTTCAAAAAATGTGGACTATGCATGATAAATACCTTGGGGATGTTCAATCCTGTTGGCTCACCAGTCCTTTGGCATCTTCTCCCATGACTTCCTTATATCTGAAATTAAAATATATGAGGAAAATGCTTCGGACTTGGAACAAGCAGACTTTTGGAAATGTTCATATGAACCTAATGGCAGCAGAAGATGAAGTTCTCAAGGCTGAACATGCTTATGATCTAAACCCTACGGAGGCTAATTATGCAATTCTAGACGAGGCAAAGTCTATTCAGTCTGACAGACTGCTCTAGCAGGAATGTTATTGGAGACAAAAGTTTGGGATCTGATGGATACTTGAGGGGGACAGAAACACAAAATTTTTTCATATGACTACTATGGTTAAGAGATGCAAACAAGTAATCGGTCAGCTTTAGAATTCTGCAGGCTCTCTAACCTCAAACCATGAAGAAATGAAAGTAATTGCTGCCTCCCATTTCCAAAAAGCATTTACTTCTCAAGATCATTACATTGATGATTCTACTCTGAATTGCATTCCACTATTGGTAAACCAGGAAGATAATGATTTTCTTTGTGTAATTCCACCTGAAGTTGAAAACCATGATGCAATCTTCTCTCTGTCTCCTGATAGTGCCCCAGGGCCCGATGGATTCACAAGTGCTTTCTATCAAAATGCTTGGCCGGTCATTGCTGGTTTGGTTGTCAGTGTAGTCCAAGAAACTTTCTATTCTCAGCAAGCTTTCCCAAGAAGTGTGACATCTACTTTGATTGCTCTCAATCCTAAACGGCCCAATGCAACTGACATTTCAGAGTTCAGGTCGATAAGCCTGTGTAACTTCTTTTACAAGTTCATTTCTACTATTGTTAATAAAAGACTGGCCACCATTCTTCCCAAGATTATTTCTTTGGAGTAATCTGCCTTTGTGAAGGGGAGGCAAATTGTTGAAAACATTGCCCTTGCACAAGAGCTAACTCATGATCTGGGCAAGAAAACTAGAGGCTCCAATATCATGTTTAAACTAGATATGGACAAGGCCTATGACAGATTAGAGTGGGATTTTCTATTTGCTGTCCTTCAAAGATTTGAGTTCAGTATTAAATTCATAAATCTGATTGAAAAGATGGTCAATAACTACTGGTTTGTCTCTCTCTCTCTATCTCTCTCTCCATCTCTCCATCTCTCTCTCTGTCTCTCTGTCAGTCCTAGGGTAGTAGTCAGTGAGTTAGCCATCTTACATTCATACACATTTGCATCTTAAGTAAAAACATAAAAAAAGATTTCATTCCACTAACAAAAAGTAATGTACAAGTGTGTCAAAAAAGAAAGGGAAGAGTACAAATCACTCAGCTAGTCCCTCCCCTGGGCCGCCGCTGTCGCCTGAGCCCTCATGCCGCTTCGCTGGCGGCTCCATAGGACTACTCTCCTCCTCGCGATGGTGTCGTCACTCCTCCTCCTCATTCCTTCAGTAGCCGGAGGAACCGGTGAGGTAGCCTCAATATCCGCTGCTCGGTGCGGCACTCTGAGTCCTGCTAGACTCTGACCTCTTCCCCAGAAGTCGGAGGGCATCCTTTAGGCCCGCTATCACTCCCCGCATCTCGATGACATGCACCCGAGATTGCTCTCACTCGCTCATCACCCGTGCAGCATCCGCTCTCAATCGAGCCACCTCCTCACGGAGACTGGTCGCCTTGGCCGCCTCTACCCGCCACCGCTCCACCTCTGCCAGTGCTGTGGTCAGCTCTCTTGCCTGCATAAGCATTTAGCATAGTTAAGCATCATTATAAGGCATTCAAGTCTAAGGAACTCGATTTGGTTTTGCTTACCCTCTCCATGAGAGTAGCCTCAGCCTCTTTAGCCTGAGCAACCGCCCGAGCGAAGTCAGCGTCTCGCTCAGCTCTACCTCCTACAGGCTGTGACGAGGAAGACGGTGCGTCCAGTGCCTGTCGCTGCACCCCCTCAGCTCGCTGCATTTAGAGAGTCAAGGTCAGTTGCATAGCATAAGCATAAATTAAGTCTGAGGTTTAGGGAAGCTCACCAGAAGGTCCAATGCGGGCTGGAGGTCGTCCCTCTGCTATACAGTGGCGTGAAGGAGTCCCTGGAGCTCTACTATCCTACCTTGGGGGTCTAGCTGCATGTAGCAAGTCACTAGGTTAGTGCATTAGGAATAATTTAAGTTAATTGAAAAAGCATGAGTTTAGGATTCACACCGGTTGACAGATGCCACAGAACACCTGATCGCCATACCTGTAGGCGTAGGCCTTATCGTTGGTCGCTTGGGCCTTCACCTCTCGACCTCTCCGAGTCCAGTCTCGAACCTAGTCAAGCACTCGAGTGGTCCAATCGATGTCACCGCTGAGTCCCTTCAAGGATCACCCGAAGCACTCGTCATCTCGAGCGGGGAACTCCACCTCTGGCTGGTGCACTCCCCTCATCCGCATGATCAGCCGATGATGTAGAGGCTCGATGATGTTTAGGCAGTGTAGCCAGATCTCCCGTTCGGCATACGCCTGGGTCACCTCCACTCCGGGCTGCCCCTCGTGACTCTCATCACAATGCGGTGTCCAGCGTATCTGAAGGGCAATCGAGTCAATGTCAGTATTTAGATAAGCATTTAGTGAAGCATTTAAGTGCATAAAGGAGGGTTGAGTTTAGAAGCTTATCGAGCCATAGGGGAATGTGTCTATATCGTCCTGGATCGCCCACACTAGGCACCGGATCGATCCCATGTCCCGAGCTACCACCCACCGTCTCGCAATAGGGATGCGCTCCGGGTGTACCTCCTTCCATCGCCTAAGGCCAGGGAGGTACTGGTAGCTCCATACCTGCATAAGTCAAATGTCAGCATATAACATGCATATAGGAATCATAAGCATGTAGATAAGCATTTAGAATTTAGAGCATTTACCTATAGGAATGGCGAGAAGCCGCCCAGCATGGTCTACCGGTCAGTGGTGCTTAGAGAATCGAAGAGGAACGCCAGGACTGCTGCTCCCCAGGCATATCCTCTGACCCCGTCGAGATCCCTCAGTAATGGGAGGAGCCTGCAGCTCACTCCATCCACCCTGGTTGTGAAAAGTAGCTTCCTGAACAGTAGCATCAGGAAGCGTTGCAGGATCATGTCTCCCTCTGGCCCTGGCTCTGCCGCCACTCTCTGTCGGGCCTGGTCTATCACTCACCCGATGTGCTCCTCTGGAAGCTCCCCCACAAATACTACTGCTCCCCTCAGCCCCAGGCTCTCATGGAGTGTTGCTCATCCCAGCATCGAGGAGTGATGCCCTGGCCTCATCAGATCTAATCCAAGAAGCTCCTGCACCATTTCTCAGTAATCTACATAAGTCCAGCCTGTCACTGGCGCTCCGTGGATCTGCAGTCCGGTGATCCTCGCTATGCCTTCGAGCGTGGGGATCATGTGGCCCCACGGGAAGATGAATGCTCTGCTGACTGGGTCCCATCTCTCGTGAAGAGCGTAGAGCAGTGCTGTGTCGACTCTCATCACCTCAATGCTCAGTAGCTCCCCGAAGCCCATTGCCGCTAGTCTCTCTCTCTGATAATCCGGTGGAGCTTGGTACACCGCTCGTGCTTAAAACCAGGAGATCCGGGTCTGTCTCTTCCCCTGCACACATGTAAAACATGGAGTCAGACATTTTATTTGTTGCATTTCATATAAATAAAAACAAAAGAAAAAGAGATAAAATAAAATTCAAAAAAATCAAATCCTATCTCTGATTCCCTAGCGGTCCTATTATGGACTGCCTGAGTTTCCTAGCGGCCATATGTTGGACCGCTTGATCTCCGAGCCATCACTAAAATGACAACTAGGCATCCCGCGAATGGGTATTGTCTTCCCCATTTCCCCAGTCTTTGGAAATGGCCTAAAGGCCCTTACATAAGTCTTAATTGGTCCCCCGACCCATTTTCCCTCCATTACACACGCATGAATGGTCAAAAAAGAATAAAAATGGGGTTTTGAGTGGCTCGACCTACCTCAGAGGATCACCCCCGTTGCCTTCTCTATCGTCTCCTCGGCCATTTTGCCTTCTTCCTCGCCGCCGGCGGCCTCCTCAGGGCCTTCCACGGTCGTGAGAGGGGCTTCCCCCTCTGTTTGGGCCATCGGGCCTTGTTCTACCTCCGGTGGGCTCGCCATCGCCAGAGGCACATCATCCTCCTCTATTTGCCATTGGAGGCAACAGATTGCTCAACGTTTTGCCATCCTAGAGGTGGAGGAGTGTGGGTCGCCAGTGGTAGAGTCACCGGAGTCGCCAGAGGATGGGGGCGCTCGGTTTGGGTTTGTGTTTGAATTTGAGCGTGAATGGGGGAATGAACATTTCGATTTATTTTTTTGAACGCTCAGGAACTTTGGCAGTCTATCGTTAGACCATTGAGTCCTTTTAGCGGTCTTATATTTGACCATTTGTCATTAGAGTCACCTTCCTTGAAGGATGTGAATCGACGTTCTTTAGCGGTCAATTTATAAACCGTTAGTGCTCCTCTAGCGGCTATGTTCTAGACCGTTTATGGCATGAACTGTTTAATGAATTTGCAAAGCTTTGTTTATTCAACCCCCCCCCCCCCCCCCCATGGAGCAGCTTCCGTACAAATCGCCAAAGGCCGCTTCACCCTCCGGGGACAGAGGCTTGTGCGCAACAGGTCAGGAGGACCTTCGTAAGCCCCTCCTCCAGACCAAGAAGCCTCCTCCACTTCGAGGAGAGAAGGACTCGACATGCGCCAGTAGCTCCCGGAGATCGACACCCCCGAGGGATGACGAGGCAGCCTGCAAGGGTGCCCTCACAGCCCCTCGGCTCAGCGTCAACCGGAGTTGTCCCTCCAACTGAGGGACTTCAAGAGACGTTTCGCAGAGTAGGAGCACACCCTCCGCACCTTGCAGAAGACGTCCATCAAGGAGGATGAGGAACAATCCCCGTTCTTCGACCAAGTCTTGAAGGCCGAGATCTCCCCCAGAGTCTCGCTATCGACCTTCAAATCATACGACGGCCAGGGAGACCCATCCGACCGCTACGACAGCTTCGACGCCCTAATGACTCTCCACGGGGCTTTGGATGCCATCAAATTCCGAGCGTTCATAACCACCTTGGTCCAACGCGCCCAAGCTTGGTTCCGAGCACTTGCCCCCAGCAGCATCCGCGACTTCCGACAGTTTGGGCGGATCTTCAAGGAGAGCTTCACCGGCAGCGGCCCTCCCAGGTCAGTTGCGGGGCTACTGGCACTAAAATAGGCACAGGGGGATAAACTATGGGCTTATATCAACTGATTTAAATCGAAAGCTCTGCGTATCCCTCGCTTGGATGTTGCCTCGGCCATCACCGCATTGACCGGAGGCACCTGTGACGAGAACCTCTGGTGAGAGTTAGTCCTCCATCTGCCCACCTCCCTAGCTAATCTGGTGACCCTAGCCCTGTGCCATGTAGAGTGCGAAGAAGTCCTCAGCGCTTGTCGCAGCGCGATGGGCTCGGGTCGAGAGGGAGAAAGGAAGCGATCATCCGAGCAAGGCTCGGGCCAGGCGAAAAGGCAGAACCAAAACGGGGAGCACAGGGAACCCCCTCGGAAGTATGAGCGGTACACTCCCTTATCTGCCCCCGTCTATGAAATATATGAAGACATCAAGAGCTCGGGTCTTCTCCACTAACCCGACCCTATGAAGAGCGACCCAAAGCGTCACAGTCGCCGCAAGCATTGTCAATTTCACTATGGCCATGGACACCATACTGGAGATTGTCATCAGTTATTCATTATTTTTCATTACGTAAACCGCCCAATCAAAGGGCATATTAGATTAGATTGATCAGAATAAAGAACTCCTATGAGCTCCGAAATGGGATATTGTTTCGAATTGTGGTGGATGCCAAGCAAAAGCTACTCCTCCGATGCCCGTCCATTGAAGAGACTTGGAGAGTTATGAAGGAGGTTCACGCTGGAGTAGCCGGTGCACACCAGGCAGGGCCAAAAATAAAAATTGAAATAAAGAAGCTTGGTTATTATTGGCCGACGATGTTTGACGACTGCTGCAAGTATGCTAAGTCGTGTCAGAGGTGCCAAGAGCATGCCACGGTACCCAGGAGGCCACCCATGCCGCTGCATCCTACGGTGCCCAGCTGGCCTTTTGCCCAATGGGAAACAGACGTCGTGGGTCCATTGCCCACCTCATCCACAGCTACAAGTACATCTTGACAGCGACTGATTATTTCTCCTGCTGGGCCGAAGCTGTTGCTCTGAGGGAGGTCACCAAGGAGGTCGTCACCAGATTTGTCCACCGTAATATCATATTTTGGTTCGGCACCCCCGATCGAATTATCTCAGACAATGAAAGTCACTTCCGCAACCAGAAGGTCTACCGACTGGTAGAAAAATACAAGATTGACTGGAGGACGTCAACTCCCTATAATCCACATGCCAATGGTCTGGTTGAAGCCTTTAACAAAACTCTTTGCACTCTCCTAGCCAAGATTGTTAGCTCCAACAAGAAGAACTGGGAGGAGAAGATGTACGAGGTGCTATGGGCGTACCAGAGAGTATATAAGACCCCAACGGGCTGTTCACCCTTCTCCCTAGTGTATGGCTCAGAAGCGATTGTCCCTATCGAGCTGGAGATACCTTCCCTCAAGGTCACCATCCAGCACGAGCTAGTTTGTGAGGGACAAACAAATGTCGAGCGAAGACTCGAACAACTCTCTAGTCTGGAGGGAAAGCGGCTTCAGGCCTAACAGAACATTCAGGTCTATCTGGCCCGGATAGCGTGCGCCTTCTACAAGCTCGTCAAGGAACGTAAATTCAAGAAAGGTGACCTCGTTATAGTCAAAAGAAGAGACATCATGGCTGCCAACCCCAAGGGTAAGCTGAATGAAAATTGGCTCGGACCCTATGTAGTCCAAAAAGTCTACGAGGGTAGAGCCTATGTGATTGTTAACGGTTTGGTCTACTACCCACAGACCTACGTCCACCCCTCACTCGAACCGATTGAGGCTTCCATTGCTACGAAAGAATGTGGAGACACCTCCACAACAAACACTGCCTAACAGCTTGGACCGAGGGAAAAAAATCCCTTACACATGATCTTGCAGCCCACAAGACCAGCCCCACTGCTACATGCAGTGACCGGAGAAACATATTCTCCCTTCTTCTACTACACAGAAGGAATTGTGAACAGCCCCTGCTGTTCACACCCCAGAGGAACAAATCCTCTCTTCTTCTGAAGACTCAGAAGGAACTGGAGGAACAAATCCTCCACATTCTAGTCACCCAGAACAACCTACGCACAAAAGAGATCTATGCGTGACCACCTTGTGTGCACAAAGCACACCAAGGCAAGAACCAAACATGAAGTGAAAAGAAAAATAAAACGAAATCTAAATAGAACAGCACAATGAAAGACTTAATCAAGAAACAAAGGAATGTAGCTTCCTATGGAAGCACTTTGACTGTTGTGTCCGTAGCTCTGCAGATCTCCCTTTCTTCTCTTCTCTTTTCTTCTCTTTTGTCGAACTCCCCTTTGAGCTCAGCTGCACTCTCTCCTTCTTTATTTTTCTTCTATCTCTCTTTCTCTTTGGCTCATGAGGTAACTCTCTCTTGTTCTTCTTAGATGGGTTCTTTTTTTATCTTCGAAGGCAGCCATCCTCTTCTTCTTTCTTCTTCTACAAGCACTCTCCTCTCCGAAGGAAGACCCTCCTTTTTTTGAACATGGGCTCTGGAATTCATTTGATAAAGATGAAGACTATTTTTCCATTTGGCCATGTGATAGGAGGAATATTCTTCTATCATAGTACCATTGGATCATGTGCCAATCATGACCTTCGAACCGAGTGTGTGGCAGACTCATATCTTTTGCAATTCAACTTCTCATCTATTTTTCACCCTTAAAAGCCATTTTACACCCTTAGTAGGCTATTTTTCAGTGTTAACCATCTATTTTTCACCCTTATTTCGTCGTAAAATCTCTTCTTTCTGTTGTTGAGGATTTCTAGTACATGGAGTTGACTCCAAGGCTTCATGGAGTCAACGTTCCTTCCATGCGTTTCAAGACTTCCAGGCCTGTTGCCCATGTTTCACCCTTATTGTGCTTTAGCCATCGTCGCTGCTATTTTTCACTTGATTCAGCCCCCCTTCCCACTGTGTTCCACACCTCCACCAACTCTTAACCTCACCCACAGCCACCCGGAGGCCACCACGTCATCTTCCTCGGTCGCGCGTTGTAGCTTCATCGACTTGGCTGCCTGCAGATTCGGACAGAACCTGAGTTCCAGTTTGCAGGCTTCACCACAACCCCAGGCGGCATGAATCAGCATCAACATTCTTCAGATAAGTCGTGCTGCTTCAAGCCATCTACACTCCAGAAGTGGTCCCGCTCAGTTTCGACTTCAGCACTGATCGCGTTGCCCCTTTCTGTGCAACCATGCCAGATTCTCACTAGAACCTGAGGACCAATTGGCAGCAGCTGAACCATCTTCCTCGGCGGGATTCAGCCTGAACACTCTTCATAAGAGTTCTTCTTCTCTGAGTCTCCATCAATCTAGAGGTAGTCCTGCCCCTTTTTGACATTTTTACAGCCTGTGGCACTCGTTCTCCTGCAACTGCACCAGACTGGTGTGACCCAGTTCACCCTGAACATGCAGCAGACTCATTGGGCCCGGCATACCTTCCTCTGCTGGTTTTTGGGCCGATCCGTCTTCACAAAAGTCAGACATATTGATGTCCTGAAGCCACTCCAGGTGGTTTCGTTGCGATCTGTGTTCATTGCCGCCCGTACCAAGCTGTTCAATCTGACTGTGTCTGGTTGTTCACCCAGAAACCTGAGCCTCAGTCCAGAGGTGACTCTGGCTAGCCCTGAGCTCCGACGCCCGTCAAACTTGACCGGCACGTAGGTATTTCTGTCCTCTTTCCAACCCTGTAGGTCCCGCCTTGGTCAGAGTTTGGTGGAGATCATACCAGCCATTGCACGCTGACTGCGCAAACCGAACCTACAGGACAGATTCGCGCAGGTCATCATCGGGGATCGGCCCCACCCCTTCACGACCTCAGAACGATGCCGAACTTCCAGGAGCACTTCTACACTTCTCCAGCATCGTCTGGGTGCCAGCGGTGTCCCATTCTAGTTCGCGTGTGCTGCATACCGCCCGAGTCAAGCCGGTTCTGCTCCGCCGGGCAGACATAGGGCAGCAGGCCCATTCCCCTTCCCCGTGTCCCCCCCTCTTGTGTGAGGGAAGTGTTGTATTTTGAGCCCCTCCCCTAGTTCCCCCTCCCTGCGTGGAGGTTGTTTTGTGCATGTACTAGCAGGGCCCTTCAACCACGTTGAAGGGTATCTGGAGAACTTCTCCCTTCCTCTGAATCCACAGAGGGTAACACAGTACCAGTAAGGAAATAAAATGAAAAATACAACCAAGAAAACTAGAAACAAAGACTGAGACCAAAGACACAACGGATCAACAAATCAAGCTTAGAGTAAACAAATTGACTCTAGATTCGATCCACGAGTCAGACTGATCAACTCTGTTCTCTATCTTTCTTCGGGCGCTCTTCTTCTGATTTCTTTCTCTCTCGAAAATGGCTCTTAGTTCTTCAACAACGGCTCTTCTCTATTCACTTCCAGCACTACTTGTCTTAAACGATGACTAGTGATATTTATATGAGCTGCAGAAGGTCACCGAGAGTGTGGAAGACATGATTTCCCCCTTGGCGACTTCCGGAACACTTGTACATCTTGTTACATGTGTCAGAGGGTGAAAACCTCAGATCACGCATCCTCGTCATTGGGGAATAGTTCATCCAACGAACAGATGGTACCTGAAATTTTATCGAACCAGTAAGGAATACTATAATAGTGCAGTCAATATAATTATGCTCGAGGTATTATATCAGACAGGTAAAAAACTTGCTCGAGTAAAGATGCCCAATCTACACATAAAGATGCTCGGGGTACCATTTGGGAGAAGTGCTCGGGCTATGTAAGGGCTTAACCGTTTGAAAAACACCCCCGACTTACTAGAGAAAATGTGCACGGACTTTGCACTACACAGATATTGAAGTTCATAGACTTAAGTACAACACTCCATGCTCGGCTTTATTGAGACGTGCATGGACTCTGATGTGCAAGAGACCACGGCTTTGTTGGACACAAAAAAAAATGTGTGCACTGGCTTTTACAAGCATAGACCCTTTGTTGAAATGCAAGGACTTTACAAAAATGTTCAAGGATTTGTCCCATTAGAGAATCTGCAAGGGGTATGTTGAAATATGCACGAGTAAAGTTTCAGTGCGAAACTTGCACGAAGTATGCTTGTATGAGAATACACAGGGGATTACTCCGAGGAAGAAAGGTGCATAGGGTATGCATTCTGGATGTGCAAAACTTGCACGGGGTAGGTTTTTCGAAAGAAACTGCTCGAAGTAGGAAAACCTGCTCGAGGTATGTTTTTCGAAAAAATTGCATGAAGTACGATTTTCGAAAGCAAACCTGCTCGAGGATTGACCAGGACGAGGTAGATCCATTGCCTGGCACACAGTATGACTTGCTACACCACTTGGATCGGATGCCAGCCAAAATATTAGTTTTAGAATTGATTGAATGGTCCAAGTTGCACCAAGATGCTTTGAAAGCTTTTCTTCAGAAGGTCCTAGTAAATGAAGATATGGCAGTGGATAGTCTACCATCGGCCCTAGATACACTGACTAAGGGGCCGGCCATTTCTATTTCTGAGTCTGAATTAGCACCTCCCGAGGCACGTCAAATGCCGCTTTGCATCTCCATCACCCTGAATAAGCTAACTATTGATGCAGCTTTGGTCGACACTGGAGCCTCTATAAATGTCTGTCCCCTCAGCACTCTGCATGCATGTAACATTTCTGAAGATATGTTAAGGCCGACTCCAACCACTATTGTAGCCTATGACAATTCAAGGAGGGCGTGCGGGGTGATTACTATCCAAGCCGAGCTCGGGCCGCTTTGGTCGACACTGGAGCCTCTGTAAATGTCTATCCCCTCAGCACTCTACATGCATGTAACATTTTTGAAGATATGTTAAGGCCAAATCCAACCACTATTGCAGCCTATGGCAATTCAAGGAGGGCGTGCTATGGGGTGATTACTATCCAAACTGAGCTCGGGCCACTGACAATGCCTGTAGAGTTTTATGTACTAGATATTGACCCGATGTTTAAAGCAATCTTGGGTCGTCCGTAGATCGACAACCTTCATGGCGTACCATCTATCACCCACCAGTGCCTCAAATTCCCATTCCAGGGGAGGGTGGTAAAGGTTAAGAGCATATCCACGGTCCAGTCTATTGAAGCTATTTCTAATAAAATATTGCTGACTCTCTGGCCTAGCAACAAGCCAGCCATTTCTATGATGGACCTTGATTTTCCATGGGCCTATGAGTCACGCAAGCCCACCGTCGCACCAGTCAGCATCAAGGTGAAGCCCAAGATGAGAGGCCCCAAGGGCTGGAACATGATCTTAAAGCTTGGCTATCAGCCAGGCATTGGTCTCAGTTCTCAGTTGTAGGGGCAAACCAAGCCCATCCCAAGGGGCAGAAAGATGAGTAGAAGAGGCCTGGGCTATCGGGAGTCACCACTGTCTATTCTGGAAGATGCACTGCCATTGACGTGGAACTATCGTCAACACTTCGTGAAGGGGCCGCTACAGCCGATTCTCATGGAGTTCAATATCTCCTATGTGCCGCAAAGAGCTGTCAAAGGTCAGGCCATCGCAGATTTCTTTACTACGCATCCATTACCTAAAGACAATCCACTAGAGACAAAACTCCTTGAAGATGAGACCCAGGAAGCCGACCAAGTGCAGCCCACCCTATGGTAGTTATATTTTGATGGCGCGTCTAGAATTGACACTCTAACAGTCGGAGCAGCCAGAGTCAGGGCCGGGGCTGGCATAGTCCTGAAATCTCCTGAGGGAGAGGTCATATATACCTCTTGCTCAATAACAAACCCTATACAAACAACGAGGTAGACTATGAGGCCCTGATGATCAGGTTACAAATTGCCCTATCCATGGAAATTTAGATGCTAGAGGCATTCGCGGATTCCATGCTACTTATAAAATAGTTGGAAGGAGAGTTTGATGTGCGAAAGCAAGAATAGGTCCCTTACTACCAATTGGCACTCCGCTTGATTGCTAGATTTTATTTCATCAAAGTCAGGGACCTCAACTGAGGACAAAATGCTCAGGCAGATGCCCTCGCAAAGCTAGCCAATTCTTTGGCAATCCTGCCAAACACAAGCCTGAATATAACAGTGATTAATCGATGTCACGTCGCCAGTGTGATAGAGGTCCTGATTATTGAAGAAGAAAATGAAGTGGGAACTGTGGAGAAAATCCAACAACCTGATTGGTGGGAGCATCTCCTACGATGGTTCCAGCACCAGTAACTCCTAAAAGAGAAAGAACAGAGAATGAAGCTCCTTAGGGTCAAGGATTCTTATGAGATGAGAAATGAAACCTTGTTCCAAATAATGGTATATGCTTGAAAGAAAGTCATATTTCATTGCTCATCTTTAGCAGAAGCTTGGCAGGTGATGCAAGAAGTCCATGATGGATCAGCTGGGGCACATCAGGCTACTCCGAAAATGAAGATTGAAATAAAGAAACTGAGCAATTATTGGCCCACTATGTTTGATGATTGCTACAAGTTTGCCAAAGCTTGTTAGAAATGTTAAGAACACGCCACCGTGTCAAGAAGACCACCGGCGTCGCTGCATCCCACCATACTGAGTTGGCCGTTCTCTCAATGGGGCACGGATTTGGTGGGGCCTCTGCCAGCATCCTCATCAGGATGCAAGTATATCTTAGTAGCAACATACTACTTCTCCAGATGGCATACTTAGGGAATGGCAGTTCTCTGTTCCCTATTGTCCCTTCATGCAAGTCAAAATATCACGCCAAAGGGGGGAAATCCTGTGGTGTGGAGTAGGGTCCAAGTCCCAAACTCTCCTCTTGGAGTAGTATCTCTACTTGATCACCTGCTCCCAGCCTCCACAACCATTTACACAAGAGGGCAAGATTGAAATCCCTCACATTTCTAATCGCCAATTCTCCCACTTCCTTGCTCTTATTCACCCTCACCCAAGCAATGTCATTCCAACCCCTGCATCTCTCTCCATTACTGTGCCGAATGAACCTCCACTAAATCAACTCAATCTTCTTGACCACCGTCTTCGGGATCCGAAAAATGTAGAGAAAATATATAGGAAGGCTATCTAAAATAGATCTACATAAAACAAGTCTGCTCCTATAAGAAAGCAGCTTGGTCTTCCACCTTGTCAGCCTGGACTCGTATCTCTGAACAATCGGAAGCCAATCTGCATGGTGAAGAGCACCTGGAGACAAGGGGAAGCTCAAGTAAGAGAGAGAGAACTCCCCTATCTTGCAACCCAAGATGCATGCCGTCCTTCGGAAAGGCCACTCCTCCATCCTTAGCCCTATTAATTGTCTCTTGTTGAAGTTGACTTTAAGGCCAGTCATCTCCTCTAATAGCTCCAATAAGAGCCTAACCGTATAGAGCTATTGCTCGCTCTCAGCCAAGAATAGGATGGTGAGAAAGAGTAGGCCCCTCTCTGTCAACCTGAAACCCTTTGATCATATTAGTTGCCTTTGCTTTCTGTCACACCCTATTTAATATATTAGTCACCATGACAAAGAGAAAGAGGGATATAAGGTCTCCCTGACCAAGCCCCCTCTTCCTGAAGAAAAAGGACGGCGACTTTTCATTCACAAGGAACGCAAAGGAGACTGAAGAAATACAAGCCCTGATCCAATGAATCCATCTCTCCCCGAAGTCCATCTTCTCCAACACATCAAACAAACACTGTCAATTAACCTTGTCATAGGCCTTCTCGAAGTCTAGCTTGAGGACCACCCCTCTCTTCCGCAGAGTCTTCATAGTAAACAAACACTCATGGGCCACTATGAAGTTAATATTAGATATGACTCCTACTGATGAAAGTTCCCTGGAAGTTGCTAATCAACTGCTCCATCACCCCAGCCAACCTCCCTGCTACCCAAGTAATATCTAGACATTCACTGGAATCGGCCAGAAATTTCAAGGTCAAGCTATGTAGCTTATCTTCTAGGATCAAGTGAACTTTCAATAATTGAATGGCAAGCCATAAGATCATGGCTTGCAAAAGACAAGAATACAACCAGGGTTTGATTGCAGCATAAGCCATCCATGGCCTAACTACCGAGACACACAAGAAAAATGCGAGAAACATGCTTCTAGATGAGTTGCGGTCATACATGGACCGCAACATGGCAAAAATAGTCTATCATGGACCACAATAGTCGATACTGGGCTTGAGGGACAAGCCCAACGTCAAAGGATGAAAATAGTCCTTAGTGGGCTGCAAGAAGACAAGGACGGTCCTGGATGGGCCATTTTCCAAAGGAAGATGGTCCATAGTGGGTCGTTTAGAGCAGAAAGGTTCCTGGGCCACAACGAAAGGGAAACGGTCTCCATTGGGCCGCCCAACCACTCAAACGGTCCTAAGAATCCCGTTTAGAAGGTAAAGATGGTCCAATGCTAATCGCAACTAAATTGGGCCCAGCAAGACTAAAACAGTCGAGTTAATGGACTCCCAGCCCGCCCGAGACACTGTGGATCCAAACCAGGGTCTAGCCTACACCTCTCAGGTCGGGTTAGAGGCTATAGGTCGACTCAAACATGGCTAGGTTGACTGAAATTCAAGGAAAATCGACCAATAGAACCTTGCACTTATCCAGTTAGATGCGGTCCCAACAGAGCCGCTTCAAGGTCAGGCGGTCACACCGGGGCCACAACCTGACGATAGCAGTCCCAGAAGGGCCGCAATTAACAGGACAGTCTGGATTTCGGGCTATAAAATCATGCGATCCGATTGAGTCAATAGGTGCAGGATTTGGGGGTACAAGCCGCCTGACGTCCTAGTGGAAATTCTAGGCTCACGGGGACTAACGGAGGTCTCACAATAGAGGTCCTAGTCCGACGGAAGGAGTATCCGGTGGAGAGTCCCAACTATTACAAGATTATGGGTTAATAGAACAATCGAAAAATATTGTTTAACGGTCAGCCAGCACCACCGGAGTGGTGTGACTGTCAGAACAATCCTATTAAATTTTCATAATTCGCATGTTAAAGGATAATAAAGTTGTACTGGTTAAATAAGAATTTCATTTATTATCAAGTGCAATCTAGAGGTATAATCCTGTTGGACTGGACTCTGTTGTAGTTAGATTGTTTATTTCTGTTATTATATCTGTTGTCTTACTTTATTTCTTATTTCTATATACACCACGCCTATCTTTTTAGCCCTTCCGAGTCTTTGGGCTAGTGGGCGGCGGGACGAGGTTCGAGTCATGTTAGTTCCTCTCCGGTACTCGGATCCCAGGTCGCCATAGCTGGTATCAGAGCTATGGATGTGGAAATGCATTGAAATTTGAGATATTACAGTGATCAGAGTCCATAAGGTCCAGTACAGTCGGCAACTGGCATAGGATTTTTGTATTTATTTTTCGCTTGGTTTCTCGTGTGAGAGCGTGAGGGCACGGCACTGGCACTGTGGAGGTGGTTGATGTTCTTGTCGGAGTGTTGGCGTGGGGTCTAAGGATCGAGGTCGAGGGCTTTCTCCCTCATCGATGGTGGCCCTGATTGTGCTGCGTTGGGCAGAGGTTGCCGGCATGTGCTGCTACGGTGCTGTGTTCGAGGGATCTACAACGAGATCAGGTGGCTGGTGAGGGTTGCTCGTGGTTAAGTGGCCGTGAGTGTGCTCTGAGGGGGCTATTATCGGTTGACTACTCTAGCTTGAGGTTCATCTAGCCCCTGTGGTGTTGAGATCGTTGTTCGAGGTGGCAGAGCAGGCGCTCTGGTCGAGATGTGCTCAGATGAGCGTTGGCAGGCGCCTGTTATGGCACGTGTTGCGGCTCAAGTCACAGTGATGGTGCATTGAGAGGTGTTGTGATTGTGGTCTGACAAGACACTTGGCGAGTGTGTCGGAGGTGCTGACTTGACAAAGGTAATGGTTTTTCCTGGTGCTGGAAGGTGCTATTCCTAGCGCATGTAAGGTTCAAGGTCAGGTCGAGCACGGGGCCATTTCGTTGGTCGGAGGAGTATTGAGTTTTCCCATTGGTTGGAGGAGATCGCATTGGGTTAAGGTTCATCTTGCATCATGTGTCTGGATTTGTTGGCCTCTCTCGTGTGCCATGAAGTCCGTGCAAGATGAATCCTGTGTTGGCAAGGCGGTTGCCTGTGAGAAGCGTTGTCTGTTCCCTGATGTGTAAGGGTGTTGGCGCTGCTCCGGAAGGATGCGTGCCAGCTGGGCGGTGTTCGTGAGAAATTATGACTGGTGTTGTGTTTTTCCAAGGTGTTGTGAATCAGAGCCTGCGGAGTCGTTGAAACCGAGAAGGTAACCTAAGGGTTCCCTAGAGGTGAGCACCGCTCCCCTTGAAAACGAGAAGGTAACCTAAGGATTTCTTAAAGATGAGCATCGCTCCCCTTGAAAATGAGAAGGTAACCTAAGGGTTCTCTAGAGGCGAACGAGAAGGTAACCTACTGGTTCCCTAGAGACGAGCACCGCTTCTCTTGAAAATAAGAAGGTAACCTAAGGGTTCTCTAGAGGCGAGTACCGCTCCCCTTGAAAATGTGAAGGTAACCTAAGGGTTCCCTCGAGGCGAGCACCGCTCTCCTTGAAAACGAGAAGGCAACCAAAGGGTTTCCTAAAGACGAGCACGACTCCCCTTGAAAATGAGAAGGTAACCTAAGGGTTCCCTAGAGGCGAGCACCACTCCCCTTGAAAATAAGATGGTAACCTAAGGGTTCCCTGGAGGCGAGCACCGCTCCCCTTGCAAATAAGAAGGTAACCCATGGGTTCCCTAGAGGCAGGCACTCTTGTCCCCTCGAAAAATGATGGCAGCAATTGAAAAATCTTTGGGAAGACACAACTTTGAGCGTGGATTTAGAAAGACGAGTACACACACGCAAGCTAAAGACACTACGCAGAGGTCTCCCATCAAAAGGTACACGTTGACATGAACTCAATCTAGAGAATTTTATTTCCTTAGTCAAAATACAAGCTGCCAAAGACTGGCGAGTCACTCTCACGTGACCAACAAACAAGCGTATGAAAAACAAGATTTGCCCAACCATGGTGACGTGCAACTCCAGTATCTCGTCCCTTTGGCGCCATCATCGTCAAGTCATCTACTAGCAACCGCGATAACTCCATGGGCAGACACCTCGCATCCCTTTTGTTCCGCAGAAGCAGACCAACTAGGGACGCCATTGGTGAAGAGGTCTACACCAGGAAAGAAGATCGGATGACCCGTCCATCCCCGATTGATAGAGGGCAGTGGAGCAACAAAGCCAGCACCGGCCAGCCAACTGGCCATGCCTGCAAACTAGCAAGAGGAGGCCGGTTATTTCACAGGCCATTGTCAATGGTTGGCAGAAGAGTGATGAGACCGACGCCGTCCAGCCAGCAGCCCGAGCCTGCAAGCTAGCGAAAAGAAGATAGCTTCCACGCCTGCTATCACCTCTGCCCACAAAAAGAAAGACGTTCCCTCCAACAAGGGGGAATGCCTCATCACGCACCTGCAGATCAAATAAGGTGATGGGAAAACATCCACACATCGCAAAGACTGAGAAAAAAGAATATTATTCAAATACATAAGGGATGATTACGAAGGGAGTTTTCGTCCCCCTAGGGACGAAATTTATCCAGCTCGATGTACAGGATCCCCCGGTCAAAATACAGGCGGTTGACCTTCTCCAAGGTCTCTCGCCAACCGTCTAAATACCCGAGCTTGTATTACCCAGGGGTGTCACCTCCATTCTCCCCCGGTGCCGGCCATGGCCGCCAAGGAGCCGGCAAAGGCTCCCTCCGAAGGCGCAGATGCTGGCGAGGAATCTGCAGAGACCCATCGTCGGAGGAAGTGCCCGACTGCTCCGATGACATTTCATGAGATCTCTCTCTCCGTCACCTAGCGAACTGAGAATGCTGTGGTAGAGTAACATGACCCTCTATTTATAGGAGGGAGGCGAAGGTTTCCGAAGCGGGGAGGAATCTTATCACTGAGAAATCGAAATGACGGGTCCCAAAAGATGCGCCCTCTTAGGATAACTCCCGAGACGTCGCATCGTATCTCTAGGAGATCTCAAGGCAAGTGAAGGAAGGATAACACGTGGCAGATCCCCAGAGATCCCAAGGCTTGCGAAAAAGGAGAAAGTCTTCTATTCAAATGACGAAAGGATTACAAAAAGAGGCAACCGCCTCAATGTAGTAAGAGGAAGAGTTACAAAAAAAGGAAAGAAGTACAACAGACGCCCTCTCAGGCACCCGCCTCGGCAGCGTAGTCACGTGACCCGTCACCCTCAGACGCGTGCGTAGTAGCTGCTTCCCGTGGATGCACTAAAATTCTCATAATATTTTATTTGTTTATTTTCTTCGTTTATTTGTCTATTTAGTGCGAGGGCGTGTCAGTTACAAAGTGACGGTTTATTCGGGCTTCATGGAAGCTCTTGGCGCGCTCCGTCTTACCGATCAGATGAATGTGTGATTCGTGTCGGGACCAAAATCTGCCGTGCTATAAAGGTCACAGCGTTAATTACATCTCTCCGAAGGAGAGAACACCCTTGATTAATCGTCAAGAATAAGGGCCCTACGGCCTAAAGAATTGTAAACTACACGTAGTTAAGCAAGCTTAGAGTTGCACTGAAAGGCTTCGTACTGACGGTGCAGACGGTAAAAGAATGTGTCGGTCACTCGTGGACCACTTGATGTTCGGATAGGTATCTACCTCGAGAAACATGATGAAAATGAAGATAAACCCATGCAGACGTCTGTCGAAAATATGACAAGTTTAATGTTTAATTCGAGAATGGGTCAGACTTCAAAGAGATATTGGCCTAAGCAAGATCGGCTCATGACCATGCAGGGCAGTAATCCTCAGGGTCCATGGTTGGCCCGCGGGGTAGCATTGATATTCCCTCCACGGGATCCAAGGAGAGAGGAGATCTCCGAGAGTGTATGCCATGAGTTTGACGTTTTATATTGTTAGTTTAATTCCACTTATGTGTGAGTTTTATTCCATCTGCGTTTGTTTATTATTCATGTATCTATTTTTTTTATTTAGGTTGAATGCCCAAGACGCCTCTCTTCTTTATTATCATTCCTTTTTTTATGAAACAGGGAAGAGTTCGGTCGACCGAACTGACTGGGCCGGTCGGTCGACCCTCCCAAGGGGTGAAAATCCCTAAGCCGATCATTTCTGTCTTTGGGTTCTTCTCTTAGTTTCTTTTAGGTTTTACTTGGAAAGTCACAAGTAGATTTAAGCATGCATGAGATGAAATTGAGTACGGGGATTGATCCCCGGTACGAAGCGGAGGTAGGTCCTCATGCATAAGGATGATTTTCGACCGGACGTAATCCGATCTTTCACACATCGTCATTTTATATACCGCGGAATCGTGACATGCAAGCACACATGAGTTGCAATGCTGCAATTGTCTACAGGGGATGTGACCTCTTTTATTCACGACATGCATGTATGAGATCTTAATTAGTTCCCTTCCTTGTTTATGTAATTGATGACCATGTTCATGTTCATCAAAAATGATGCGGCAATGTTCGTGTTCAATCCTCTTCGTATCTTCCACAGTTCTTTTGCTTCAGTTGGAGCATATTGTTGTTATTTATTTCATTTGTATGTTACTTCCTTTTGTATTTTGATATGTATTATTCTGACAAAAATTTGGCAGCATTTCTTCCAGATACGGGTGCGGGAGGGGTAAAGCGGGTACACGTCCACAAGCCTGTATGGATGGTTTGGGTTGTTAGGATTTACAGGTTTTGTTTCCCGTCGCGTTCCCCATCGATTTCCATCGGCCGGGATGGATTTTCGATTCTGGTTCGCAGAGTCGCATAACCTAGGTGATATAACGCATATCCCCTGGTGTGTTATGGACCGTGATGTGAACAGTGTCTAAGTTTCCTGTAGATTTTATCGTTCGGCTGAGCCTCATTTTCTGTGTATTTCTTCTTTTGGAAGATTTTGGGGTTTCATTCTCAGTTTGCGTGCCTCTCTCGTTTCATGGTCCAGATGACTGCTGATCGAGGCCGGAGAGGTACCGCTGGAACGCTCGCGTCGCAAGGATCGCACTGACATCCCCAGTTTCTCGGTTCGCGCAACATGGAATCGAGCCGGGTCGCGAGACGTCGTTCCTCTCTCATGCCCGTTCACGTTCGAATCGTCATTTTTGTCGCCGCCCAGGTAGGGGGATGAAATCTCTATCGCGTTAGGACATCGTCGGTACCATCTGCGTCGTGGTCTGACGCCCGTTGCATTGAAATTTGTGCATTTTCCTGTTTAATATATTCTATTTCATTTATGTGAAATTTATTATTTAATTATCAATTTTAATTTAATTGGGCGTTGTATTTCAATTCTAGTAGCATGCTTAGGCCCGGGTAGTTGGTTTGGGTTTGTTTGTTAAGCAGGTTTTGAATTTTATCGCGTCCCCCGTCGATTTTGATCTATCGGGCGGGTTTTCCGAATCTGGTTTACGGAGTCACGGAACCCAGGTGACATAACGCGCATCACCCGGTGCGTTATGTCAGTTTAACGGGTCCTTACATATGCGTTATATGAATAGCGTCCTGTGTTTTTTGAGAATTCTGATGTTCGGGTGACTTTAACGCGTCCCAGGTGGTGTGTTATAGTCCTTTATTTTGGGTTCAAGGCCCGTTGAGTTTAACAGCCCTACCCCTATGGGTCGTGCAATGCATGGTGCGCCCTTTGTGGTGCATTATACTCCGAATTTCCTGTAAAGTTAGTCATTCTGGAAGGCATAGCGGCCTACGCGAGGGGCGTTATGTAGTGCATAATGCCTCCTTATCGGTCCGTTATAGTTCCTGAGTCCTGTATTGTTTTCGTGCTGACTTTAATGCCCATGTGGCGGAGCGTTATAGTCATATAGCACCCCTGTTGAGGTGTCCCGATTTTTTGGCTCTTCTAATCCAGAAGAAGCAGAGAATTGGATAGATGAGATGGAGAGAATCTTCAATGTTTTGTAGTGTGCGGATCAAGAGAAGGCCCATCTTGCCACATTTCAACTAGTTAAGGATGCGCGTACTTGGTGGAAGATCACTTCGGCCCAACCCCAGAATGCCCAGCCTACATGGGATGAGTTTCTTACACTCTTCCGGGCGAAATACTTCTTAGAGCACGTTAAGGAAAGAAAGGCTGTGGAATTTGCTTCTCTACGCCAGGGAATGATGTCGATGGCAGAGTACGAACTCTGATTCTCCCGTCTGGCCCCTTATGCCGAGCATCTGGTGAGCACCGATATTTTAAAGGCCATCTGTTTTCTAGATGGGTTAAGGCCCGTCTTTATTTAACAACTGGGCTCTTAAAATATTTGGACATATGCAGAGATGGTCTAACAAGCACATTTATATGAAAGGACCTTGGAAAAGGTTGAGAAACTCAAAGCAAGGGAGAAGAGTCTAGTCGACGGATGGATCGGCGTAGGAAGAAGGAGAAGTTCAGCATCACGGAACCTTACAAATCCTGTGATAATAAGAAGAGATCCCAAGACGGGAGTGGTAGTGGCTACCACAAGAACAAGAAGGCAAAGGAGGAAGATAAGCAAGTCATGACGGCTTGCACATTCTATGGGAAATTAGGCCATGCGGCCGAGAAATGCTGGAAGCGTCTTGGCACTTGTTTAAGATGTGGAAGCTAGGAGCATCGCATGCCCGATTGCCCCTTGATGAAGGAACAACCCTCAAAGTGTGACGGCGGATGAAGGTGACAGGCTCGTCTCAATGCTGTCATAGATGAAGAAACTACTAAAGAAGGAGAACTGTTGGAAGGTAGCATTCAAATTTACTTGCATCCTGTATTTGTGTTATTTGATATTAGTGCTTCTCATTCCTTTATTTCTAGCACTTTTACAAAAATCTTGCCAATTTCACCGATCTTGTTACCTTCGAATTTAACTATAAACATGCCCTTAGGTTTGGGAATGGAACTTAAAATTTATCTCCCTGATAGTGAAGTTATCATAGAAGGCCACAATCTCCCTGCAAATCTCATATGCCTCGATATGGAGGGCTACGATGCCATATTAGGAGTAGATTGGCTTTGTGACCATTATGTCGACATTAATTATCGCAAGCTGCTCTCCAAGAAGAAGACCTGAGAGAGATCCACATCGTGACAGCTGCAGACCCAAATCTGGAGGAGTTTTCTGTCATCCAGGAAAACTCCATCTATAGATCGAGTCATCCAGCCATCAAGAGAATTCTACACTCGATCTATGTTTCTACTTTCATTCAATCTTTCTGTAGTTTTTTTTCTTCGATTCTGCTAATCAAGTTGTTCGTCAGCAGAGTTGTCAAATCGAGCTGGGGAGCTCAGATCTGGGATTGCTCAAGCTGTAAGACAGCGGAGTGTTCAAATCGAGTTGGGGTGCTCGGATCTAGGTTTGTACAAACTGTGAGTCAGTAGAGTTTTCAAGGTATGAGTCGGCGGAAGGAAGCCTCACCGGGGTGGTGAGGGGTGGACGTAGGCAGATTGGGTGTCTAGTTGAACCACCTAAAAATTTCTATCTCCTTTATGTGTAATTGTTTGCATTCGCTTGTGACTTCCAGTAGATGCATGCCTAGAACTGTCTATGTTATGCATAGAGTATTCGCTTTAATTTTCACACAAGGTGCATAGTTTAAATTATTCATATAAGCTTGCAATAGTTTTTAAATTTTGGGACAGATCTATTCACCCCCCCTCTAGACCGTTGCTCCACTTATACAACACCTATCGCACTACAGAAACCAATAGCAAGCGGTAGGTTGTTATCACTGGGGTGATAAAACCTTCAAACAAACCATTATTTAATCTATCATTAAACACTGGTCAATATCATATGCGTATGCAAGAGTAAGAATCATGCTATGAGATGCATAAATTTCAGGTTTCCAGAACACATCTACTCTCTTAAGATAATATGGAGATAAGGAATTTTATTGAATTATAAGGGACATAGAACATGATCCTAACTTTAAGAATTAATTTTGTTTCATGAGAGCCTGGATATTTAGTGGGTACAGATACCATGATCAGGTGAAACAATATGATATCAAACCTATGCATGTCAGGAAATCAATTGGAAAAGCCAAGGTTTCCAAAAAGAACTCATTACAGAACATGGTCTGCACTAGGGGCACAGTCACATGGCGGTCTGTATGAAGGCCGCATTCAATTAAAAATAACTATTTTATAAGAATTTTTATAGAGAGAGAAAATCACATTTAATAAAATAATCTTTAAGGTCGCGGTCGGCAAGAGAATCGCGTTCAGTGAAGTCTTGTTTGTAATTTGTCCCCTTTACATAGGGGCAAACTTGTCTTGTTTTTTTGGAGAGCATCTAATAAAATTAGGTTGAGGAGGAGAGAGCCGCGATAGTCACAATCACGGCTCCTCCCCCGCGGCCTCTCTTCTTCTTCCTCTTCTCTTCTTCCTTCTTTGAACAGTGAGGTTGCAGAAGTTGTAGGCTGTGGTGGTGCCCTCCCATCTGCTTGCAGGAGGATGACCTTGCATCAGCCTAGCAAGCTAATTATCATCATCAACTCACATGCCCCTATCTTGTGTGCTGGTGTGAACCAAAATTATGTCATCATCTAAGTCCATTTCATCATTATCTACCACTTGCTCCTGAACTTAAGATGGCCCTTGCATGCCCTGTGCATCTTCTGCACCATATTGCCTTTGCTCTAACGCAGTTATAGCCAAGAAAGTGTTTGGCCGAGGTGGATCCCTTGGATCAGCAGACTCCTCATCAAGTTCAAATTCATCCTTTTTTGTAGTTGCCCTGGCAACCCAAGGTGCCATAGGGTCTTCATCATCTCGAAGGAATGCAAGATCAGTGGGATCATAATCTCCTTTCCCCTTTTCTGCATCCATCTGAAGATGCTCCAGCCTCAGTTTCATATTGTAGTGTATGTATGCCAACTGGTCCAAGTAGATATGTGACGACTTGTTCGCTATCTTTGTGTCAATTAAGGCAAAGGTGCTCCAATTTCTCTCACATTCATTGGAGAACCATGTATGGGACAACACTTTAATAGCGATCTTCTTCAATGTGGATGAGCTACTTCCATAATTAAGCCACCAGTCGACTGCCAAAAAAAATTAAACGGAGGCCATGAACACATTTTCAAGTCAATAGCACAATGGTTGGAAGAAATTATCTAGGAGAAGATATGTTACTTGCATCAGTCCTCTCTTGACTAGCAATGGCCGGCGGCTCAACAAATGAGTCTTACTCCCTCTCGAAATTCTTTCATTTAGCATTTTGTATTAAGTAATGTTGTCTCCATTATTTACTTAATTGACTGCATTTGTGGCCTCGGTTGGACTTCTTAACATGCGTTCCATAACCTTTGTGACAATTTCTATCAAGTTATTTTGATATGCAACCTCATTCTTATAATTGAATGCAGGGTGGAGATAGTGTGCTGCATGACAGGGGTAATCTTTTCATGAAAGCTACCCAGTGAAGTCTCCTACCCTTTATATCCACACCCACCAAGAGGCTCTTGTTGAAATTCACCTTAAGACCACTAACCTCCTCCAGTAGCTCTAACATCAATCTGGCAGTAAACAATTAGGGCTCATTCTCTGCTAGGAATAAGATGGTGTCGTCCGTGTACTGCAAATGTGATAGAGGTGCCACCTGGCCCGAAGAGGAAACCTCTTATCAGCCCAACCTCCTCTGCTCTCAACCACACTATGCTCAAAATGTGTGCTACCAAAACAAAGCAAAGGGGAGATTATCAGCCCAACCTCCTCTGCTCTCAACCACACTACCAAAACAAAGCAAAGGGGAGACGTGGGGTCTCCATATCAGAGACCCCTACCACTATGAAAGAATGAGGAGGGCTTCCCATTAATGACAACTGCAAATGTGGCTGAAGAGATACAATCACGGATCCATCCAATCCGCGTATCACCAAAACTCACCTTATCCAATACCGCAAACAGACACTATCAGTTGACCCTGTCATAAGCTTTCTCAAAATCTAACTTGAGGACCGCCCCTTTCTTCCTATGTGTCTTCATATGAAAAAGACACTCATGAGCCACCAGAAAGTTATCATGAATGTGACTGCCCCTAATGAAAGTCCCCTGAAAGCCACTGACCAATCAATCCATTACACTGTTCAATCTTCTCGCAAACAATTTGGTGATGATCTTATAAGTATTATTTAAGAGATTGATGGGTCTGACATCTTGGAAGCATTGTGCACCTTACTTCTTTGGGATGAGCACTAAAAAGGTTCTATTGATACCTCTCAGGTGAGCTCTCCCCTCCTAGAACTCTCTAATAGCACTCAACAGGCCATCCCTGATAATCTCCCAACAAATCTGAAAAAAGACGAGGAAAACTATCAAACCCCAGCGCTCTGTCCCCTGTAAGAGAGAAAATCATTTGGTGTACCTCCGCCTTTGAGAAAGGCAAGGAGAGGGCATCCCTAGCAGCCTAGGAGAGGTAGGGAAGAAGATTAGAGGCAATAACAAAAATGCTGACATCCTCCTCAATAAAGAGTCTGGAGTAGAAGGTCCTCGCCTGACCCCTGATGTCCTCATTCATGGAATGGAGCTGGTCTCCCACTCTGATAGATGCAATGGAATTGACTCTTCTTCTTGTAAAAGCAATATATTGATCATATCTTCATTTACAAAATATTCCTCTGGTTTGTTAAGGTCTCAATAAGTATTACAAACATCAATGCGGACCTTAATTTCTCCTAGCTTTTCTTCCTCATTCTCACTTTTAGGATTAACCTGCGTATTGTTGAGGTGAGAAATGATGAGGGTGTTGTTGGTTTTTGGGGATTCCATCACATGACCAGTGTCAAGGAGTGAAGAATGATTGGGAATGAAATAAGTGCGCTCCTCCACACAAGGATTTTCATAAGGTTCAGATGGATCTGACCAGTTGGCTGGTTATAGAATGGGCAAGATGATTTGGGATTCACCAAGGTCAGGGATGGGTAAAAGATCCACATCCTCTCCTAAATCAGGAGATTCCCCGCTAGAGTGAATTTCAAGTGGAGTTCTGGGTTCCTCAATTACCCAAGAAGAATCGTTTATGGTGACACTCAATTCACTCTCCAAGCTCACATGTTCGCCATCCTTTACTTGGAACAAGGACGTATCAATTTCAGGAAGAGCAAGCAAAGAAATTTGATCATCAATCAGTGTATTTACTTCCCCCTCTTCTCCCCTAAACTTAAAATCAATAGACTCATCAGTACCCTTGTCACAAATGGAGTTGGGCTTAGGCATCTTAGGGTGCTCTTCACTAACTCCCTCTCAGTCCTCCTCATAAGACACTTCTATGCTCCCTACAAGATCAAAAGTGATATGAGTGTTGGACTGGGGAATCATAGATGGATCATATGGACTTTGAAATCCCAGAAGTTGGCATTCAAGGCTTGAAATGGGGTAGGAAGAAAATTGGTCCACTTCCAATCTTGGCATGTTTGCAGTGAGCTGGCTCATTAGGGCCTCAAGCCTAGAAATGGATTGATCATTAGCCAAGATGAGCTATTGCATTTGATTAATCATCGCCTCCCTATGATCTATGGAAGGAGGAGATAGATAAGTAAGCTGAGAGTCAGACTACGATGGATAGAAATTTAGAGAGTAATCAGTCTAAGAATGAGGTGATGGAGAGTGTGTGGGTTGTCCTCCATATTGGGCTTGATCATAGGAATCATTTGGGTATTGAGCCCAATTTTAAAAATCTTGTTCTGGAAGACTTTTGGCTTGATCTTGATAAGACTCCCAAGAAGAATCATGTTGATCTCTCCAACCAGAATTAAAGGTGTGTGGACATGGGTACTGCTCTGACTGATTGGTTCTATATAAACTGCCACGCTACCGAGTATCTTCCGCGCTTGGGACATGATAATCAAAGTGTCTCTCCCGTAGATTATGATGCAAATTATGGGTTATGTTAAAGAAGATAGTAGACATCTTCCTTATGCAGCTCATCTGGCTGCAATTTTTAAGAAGTGGAAGATATCTTTAGAGGATGAGAAATTTAAAGAAAATTTAAAAGTGAATGTTTACAACATGGACTTCATCACTAAGTTCATGAAATTAAAACCCATTACTGCACAGATTCAAGAGTAGCAGCCATAGTAGGCACAACACCAAGTAGAGCAACAACAACAGCCAAAAGAACAACAAGAACAACAACAGCAGGAAGAGCAGCTAGTAGTACAGTAGGAGTAGCAACTAGAGTTGCAAGAAGAGTAGCAGCTAGAATTGCAAGTAGAACAGCAGGAAGAGCAACTAGTGCAGCTTGCAGAACTGCAACAAGAACAAGAATTACTGCAAGTGTTAGAATAGCTACAAGAGCAGATACAGGAAGCACATCAACAAGTACATGAGCAGCAGCAGGAAGTATAACAGAATGCTGAACAGCTAGAGCAGATGGGAGAACTGCAATAAGAACAAGAGTTGCAGCAAGAGAAGCTAGTAGAACAACAAGAGTAGCCAGTAGAACATCAAGTACTACAGCATGATGAGCAACAGCAGAAGCAACTACAGGAGGAAGAGGAGGAGCATGAAGAACTGCCAGAATAGCAACAAGAGCTAGATGAGCAGTTGGTAGGATAGCAAGGGTAGCAAAATCAGGAACAAGAACAGCCACAGCAGGCAGAACAAGTGCATCAGCCAGAAGTGATAGAGCAGGCAGACCAACAAGAAGTGGTAGAGCAACAAGAGGAGGCTGCAGTGGCACAGGACACATATCATGGACCCTTGATGGGTTTTGGCATATAGCCACCTTTGTCCCCTGAAGAGCCGCGTACTCCACCAGAATTTCATGCATCTACATCAGAGGGACCAAGTTCAGCTCCTAGTGCATCTGACATTCATCCTACACTGGTAAAACTTTTGATGACCCAGTTTAAGACTATAAACTCCTCCATTATGCAATTAAACCTGTTGGTTGAAAGGATAGATGCTAGACTTGTGCATGTTGAGCAGACTGTTAACAGATATTGGGAAAAATTTAAAATCTCTGGCTTCCTCCATCTTCCAAAATTCCTGCATATCACCGCTATGGTGAAGTCGGTGATCCTTACATGCACTTGAAGGAGTTTTTGTATGAGTCGGCCCAGTTTCGACATGACCAACACTTGATGGCATATCTATTTGGTCTGTCTTTGGAAGGTCTGACTTGGGATTGGTTCTTTTCGTTGCCTCAAGAGCAGATTGTGAATTTTCAAGTTGTCCAAGAGAAATTTATTCAGCAATATCAAGATCAGGTTGGGCCCATATATTCTATAGTGGATCTGGCCTATGAGAAGATGAAGCCCGATGAGGACTTCTCCACCTTTGCTAACCACTGGCGTCGCTTGGCAACACAAGTCCCGGGGTACATTCTGGAGGGAGAGCTGATCAAGATGTTGATTTTTAATGCAACACCAGAATATCACTTCGTCTAAGCCCTCAATGATATTTCCTCCTGGCAACAACTCTATAGTTGAGCCCGCTTCATCCGCCAAAAGCTCCAAAGTTCCCTTCATCCCGAGTCCCCTCCATCGTCTACTACCACTTACACCTTGCCATCCACGTATACCTCCGCAAATCAACCCTTCAGGAGTCTACCCTCCATGAGTCAGCCTTCCATCACATACCCCTCCACGAGTCAGCCTTTCGCTCCCACACATCAATCCTCCACATATCAACCTTCCATGAGTCAGCCTTCCGCCTCCACGTACCTACATATGTCTCCGCCTGTGTCTCCTCCTCCGGTCAAGGAAACACTACACCCGAAGCAGGTGGATGTCGTCTACATACCTCCTCCTCCCACTCCTCATGCGCCCACGCCTAGTCCCTCCACTAGCCATGCACCATTGCCTCCGCTTCTGTCTCCGCAACCTTCTCCTCCTTCATCTCATACCCCTCGACATCCACCTTGCCTAAATCGGGCTCCTCATTCTCTATTGTCGGAGTCTTTCACCGACATCATTCGGGCTTTGATGGCTACTCACGCGTTATAGCTCCCTCCAGTTGTGCCTTGACAACCCGCGGTTGGGAATTTGCTTCAGTTTTGTGAATTTAATCGCCAACAGGGGCATTTGGTAGAAGATTGTCCCAAGTTCTAGGAGCACATCTATGACTTGGAAGATAAGAAGAGGATCGATTGGTCCGCTATTCACAAGATTATTGTACATCTCAGCAAGCAGCAGCAACAAGTAGCATCACCCAGGCAGTCATCTACAATTCAAGACCAGGGGCACCCCTATGAATCTTCATCTAGCACCATGCCCGCTCTATCACCTACTCCATCACCTGTTACCTCATTACCTAAGTATTCCCCTACTCTGGCTCTACCTCCACAAACCCAAGCTTCTGCTCAGGTTGGTGTCTCCATCTCTTCTACACCTGTTGCTACTCCTGATGCCACCCGACACGTCATGTCGACACGTCGACGATGGGCACCACGGTCTTCCCCTAACCCTTCTCCATCACCACCTCCACTGCCCCCAGTACCTGCTTTACTGTCTCCACCACCCTCACCACTGTCGTCTCCGTCTCCACTATCTTCCTTGCCCAAGCCTGAGCAAGCTCCGCCCTCACCGCCTTTACCTGTACCCAACCTATCATTGCCACATCGCATTCGCCACCACTTGATATCACTCCACCTTCCAAATCTTCACCTCCATCATCCAAACCTGTTACCTCCACTTCTCCATCCACTTCCATCCCATAGAGTGGGTGTGTACTTCCTTTGGTGCCCCTTGGGACTGGCCCCCAGGGTGATAATGAGCCGAGTCAGGATGAGTCAGTGCCGGCTATGCATTTCAAGATTCAATATTATATTTGCCACATGCCGGTCCACATCCCAATTTCTGGCTATTTCGGGGATAATGAGCCTGCTTTGTCGAAGACGATTGCTAAGAAGAGTTCCCTCGCCTTAATGCCAGTTTCTTCTAGAGCGAGACTGGTGGTGATTTCATTGCTCGTTGGTAGATTTACCATTGATGCTATTATTTCCTCTCGCTCTATTACTATTTAGATAGCTGGCCAAGAAGGGATCTCTACCCGCATGGTGCTAATGCATACGGCCGCCAAGCAGATTATGAGTTCTATATTCAAGGGGCAATTGGCCATACCTCCAGCATTTTTAAAGGACATTCTACACATTTTATGCAATCTCCCTCGGTTTATCAGTAAGCCGGCCACGTCAACGGCGTGCATTACTCTCCCTCAATTTCATCCTGCTCTACTAGTAAGGGAGTTATGCTTCAAGTCTGATTATCGAGTGAAGTTGTCTGATCTCTATATCTTGGTGCCGAGTCATAGGAGTCCATGGTTTCGTGATGATCAGCATTCTGAGGAGTTATCTGTCCATGAATTTCTGCATAATATTAGCACTGGGTGTCTGAGGGCAACCACCTCAATGAGGCTACATGTTCATAACAAGGCCAAGCCGTCCACCAGGTGGGCCTGTTATTTGAGGAGGTATTGAAAATCAAGACGCCCAAAGGTCCGAGCTCGAGCCAGGTAGGTCCGTGTTCAAGATATTTCTACCAAGAAGAGATGGTGGCATAAATATAAGCGCCGTGTGTTGTGCATTCAGGGGTCCACTTCTCTTTCCCCTTCTTTTCACTCATTCTTTCTTCTACTTAGCTCCTACCCTTGGGTGGTGTATCTTCCTTCGTCCAATCCAACATCTATAATATTTTCCCCTTTCTCCGAGTCCATGAACCCCCATTCATCTCCCTCTTCCCCGAATCCTCTTTATTCCCATGATTCTAGGCCTCGGGCTATGTCCTTTCATCTTGATCTCGAGACATCTTCTCCTTCAGTATCTCCGAGTTCCAATTCTCCTTCCCCGCCCTATCGAGTGATTCTTGTTCTTCTTCCCCGACCCTATCGGGTTGTCCTCATTCTCTTTCCCCGACCTTGTCGGGTGCCTATGGTTCTTCTTTCCCGACCCTGTCAGGTGATTCTAATTCTCCTTCCCTGACCCCATTTGGTGATTATCATTCCTCTTCTCCGACTACATCGGATGATTCTTCTTCTCCTCTTTCTACTCTCTCCTCTTCACCCTTTCGGGGTCTTCACCCTTTCTCTTATTATTTCGAGGCTTTAGCCCACTTTGATCTCATCTAATTCTTGTTTATTCTGTATTTGGTTCCTTGTTATCAGGGCCTCGACGTCTTAACGACGGAGTTCTAGCCCTCGTCTCTCTTCCTTTTTATCCTCCTTCATCCAGTTTGGTGTCTGCCGCTCCTCCATGTCGAGGAATCCGATCCTTTACTCTCCTATCATTTTTCATCCTGTCAAGCAAGGAATACAAAGCTCGTGCTACTCAAAGCTCATTGATCAAGTTCGCTTCAGGATAATGATTTCATGCCATGGATTTGCGAAGGTATATTTATTTTGTGCAAAGAACATGCTACTATGGTTATTGCTTAAGGATGGTCGAGTAAAGTTACAACAATTTTGAGGCCAGGGCCTTTGACTATGAGCCCCAGATGCATGGCCAGGGCCATGATGCATATGGATAGTATAACCCAGACCAGGGCCACCAAGGTGAGCCACACGTCCATGTTGTGGACATCGGTCCATCCCATCAGCCCTCCCTTGAGGTGTAGACCATAGTTGGGGACGCATCCCCTACCCAAGACATCTCCTCCCTGTTAGGTGTCCTTGCCAACACCCAGCTCAGCCCTGAGCAACTCCAGACCTTCCAAGCCATTTTGAAAAGGAAATCTGTTTCCCCCTCTCCCTCGGAGTAGAATCCGACCGCTACACCCATCCAGAAGCCAGCACAAGCGATTCCCTCCCCCTCACCTTTCGGACAGGTGAATCAACAACCCCCCTCCTTCCAATTCCCCTTGCAATCCCTGGCACCAGCCGCCCTTCAAACACCAATCTAGCCCGATCTATCCAATGGTAGACCCCAATACCCCTCCCATACGAGGTTTCCTTCTCAGACCTCCGGAAGGCCTGCCCCTTCTCTGTGGCAAGCGCCACCCTCCCCGGTTGACGTGCTCACCCAGTCCCTCTTAAACAAACTAAATAAGATGGTGAGCAATTTTGGGACTTAAAGAAAATGGTGGATGTAAAATCCACCCCTGAAGTTTCTCTGTCGATCCTCCCAGTATTCCACCTTCCACCTTCTGAGATGCCCATGTACCGTAGGTACAATGGCACTGGCAACCCCTTCACCCATTTAAAGGACTTCATGTATGAATCCTCATTCTGAAAAAACGATAAGAGATCTCTGGCATATCTCTTCCGGAGATCATTGGATGGCCCCGCATTGGAATGGTTCTTTGCCTTAGAACCCAGTGAGGCCGAGAACATTGACGTAGTTCAAAGGAAATTCCTTCAGAAGTACAGGGACCAGGTCAGCCCATCCATTTCTATTACTGATTAGGTGGCTGAAAAGATGAGGATGGACGAAGATTTCGTCCAATATGCTAATAGATGGAGGTCTCCGGCAGAAAGGATAAAAGATACCCTTTCGGAGCCAGAATAAGTAAAGATGATCGTGTCTAATACCACTCCCCAGTTTAAGCATATCCTGGCCATGAACAAGCTCACCATGATGGAAGAGCTGTATGATAACTCGGAAGAATGGTGAGCTAGAAGGCCTCAAAGTTATATTTGAATTTTACATTCTTGGCCGAGCTTATTGATATTCTCTTGGAAATAACTAGATTTTCATGCGGGACGGGATGTGACTCGGTACCAATTTGGAAGCGAACCTGAGACTCTAGATGATGACACGACTATTTGGATGACACGACCAACAAAGATGCGACTAGCTTAACACAAGTTCGCTACTCGTCCCTAGCAAGAGAAGCATACGGATCTGTACGGTTGAGAAACTGACTATGAGTCAAGGGTATTCGGCTATTCCACGTGCTCAGGTCGAGTCGCGAGATAGGTCACACTCACTAACTCTCACAGCGGTGATAAAAATTGAAATGAGATAGTTATTCTATCACTCAAGCAATGACAAATAATACGTATACGAAATGAGCAATGCGATGAATAGAGGAGTAGAAACGTACCTCCACGCTCGGGACGTGGGGAAGACCTTCTCGGCCAAGATTCGTAACTCACGGTACAATAAATATGGTTAATTACAGCATGAAAATTATGGCCCACTCCACGTAGGGAAGTAAAAGGCCACAACAGCGGTCTGGGAGCACCGATCCTAGGATGACGGGTAGCGTGTTGGTGGGGTACCAGGCGGTTGAGGGCTGCGGCTTCGGATTTGAAATTGCTAGTTGACAGGACAGCGAACAAGGGCTTCCAAAGGGACATCAATCTTTGGGGACCTTCTGAAGGCGGCGATTCACCAGGACGATGGCGGAGGGTCCCTGGTCGACCCTCGGGAGCGGTGGTCTCTGAATCTGCACCGACATATTTCTTGAGGATTTAATTGGGATCCTCCTTCTACTGGCCTGTCTCAGGACTGACCTATGCGACTCGGCGAAAATGCCTACGGTGACTAGATCTAATGTCGGATCGAGGTGAGAGTAGTGCCATTGCAAAGCTCTTTCGACGAACTACAAACCCATCATGTTATAGGAATTTTTTTGGTGATGTATTTTCCGTGGGGGAATATTGAACATACAGACTCACAGATATGGATCTGCTTAAAAGTGAAATTTGACCAAAAGGAAAATGGTGGATCTGGATGATGGGGATTTTATGGGTGAGAGAGGGGGATGTGAGGATCATCCATAAATGCAATGCGCAATTTGATCTTTTCACCGCCACCCGTGAAGTAAGGCGGTTTGAATAAATCAAAATCGGACTGGGATTAACTGCCTCAAGACCAGACATTCAATTTAGTGTGTGTATGTGTGCTAGATTTCAATCTAGACCTAAAGAATCTCACCTAGCTATTGTCAAGAGGATATTTAGATACATAGCAGGCACACATAATATAGGTCTTTGGTTTCCCCTTGCACACACGTTAGATTTAATTTCATACACTGATGCAGACTATGCTGGCTACAAGTCAGATAGGAAAAGCACAAGTGATTTTTGTCAATTCCTTAGTGGGTGTTTAGTTTCTTGGGCTTCCAAGAAATAGCATTCTGTGGCCCTCTCCACTGCAGAGGCTGAGTACGTAGCAGTAGGGAGTTGTGGTACACAAGTCATTTGGATAAAACACCAGCTCTAGGACTACAAAATAGACCTTGGTTGCACACCTATATATTGTGATAACACTCGTGCAATAAACCTGTCTAAGAATCATGTTCTGCACTCACAATCTAAACACATTGACATCATACACCACTTCATAAGAGATGAAGTCTCTAAGGGTAACTTTGAATTAATCCATGTAGGCACATCACATCAAATTATAGATATATTCACTGAGTCTTTGGATAATCAAAAGTTTTCTACCTTGAGGAGAGATTTGGGCATCTTCAGATCATCCTGATTTCTGAATTCCATCACTTTTCAGTCTGTGTATTCTGTGAGTCTGTAGCATGCCTTAATGCACTAAGGTCTTTGCTCTGACCTGTTAATTCAAACTCTTCACAATTGCAATCTTGTGAATAATCTCTGCGTCGAGGCACCCTGATCCCAGGTCGACGCATCTATGTAATTCTATGTTCTCAATTTCTTGAGTCCATGAAGTCATTGGGAGATACCATACACATTCAAAGGCCTGGTTAAAATCATTTTCTATCCATCTAGTCAAGAACATAGGGGGAGTTTGCCTACGTCTAGAGTCTGTCAGATCACATTGTCATTATTGAGAATCTTATACAGTTCTTTCATAGATCTTGAATTTCAGAAATCTCTTAAAGAATTTAAGTATGTCAACTGAAATTCAGCTAAGAAGTTTAAGCCTCATTATCTTGTATTGAGAAAGATAAAGACTTTCGAAGAATATCTTTCTACATGACTAAATGAGTAAAGGACAAGGTTGGAATGTCATGCCCTGAATTTTTCTAAAAGCTTGAACATTAAATATAGGGAGGCAATTCAAGAACAATAGAGGCAAGAGAATTGACAATAAATTCAAGAACATTCATGATGAGACATTAACAATCATTTCAATAAGAAGCTCTCTTTTATAAGAGCATAACATAAGACTATCAATTGTAGGATTGGCCATATATACAATATAAATTCAAATAATCGAGTCGTGAACATGTCAATCTTTTGTAGAAATGTCATAGATCAATCTTACTTTTCGTTGGTGTATTGTCACACCCGATCATTCATGATACTGACACACGTTTAGACTTTGCCTCATCCATGGGGTTAGATCAAGACCCCGTCACTTTTCGTTTCTAGCATTGAGTATCAATCATTTGGACCCATAGCCCCTTTTGTGTTCTAGACCAATTCCACTTCAATTAATGGCCAAAAGAGATCCAAGAACAAGCTATTTGTAGGAACATTATGGTAGATTCAAAGAACATAGAGTTCAAGGTCAGAATACTTTGAGTAGTGATGACATGTCAATGAACCATATGGAAACCATGACAAACTAGAAATCTGGGTAATTGGCATCCACTCAGGTCGCCATCAATTACAGAAACAATACCCATTGTAGTGGTCGCTAACCTATGAATAGGACAAGCTCGAAGAAATGACGTTACCTGGCATGGTCACTAATTAAAATAGCGCCCACTGGCCTGGTTGCCCATTCCAAGTAGACTTCTCACAGATCGCCAAAACAACGCTCCTATGAGGGCCGGGTGTCATGTTTCTTTAGAGTGACTGACAATCAGGAATTTTTAGGGTACAACCAGCTCGACTGCCTTGAGAGAATCTAAGGCTAGCGGAGACTTACGGAGGTTTCAATGAAAAAAGTACCAATCCGAAGGAAGGAATATCCTACGGAGCATCCAATCATCATCAAGAGTTGAGTGTGTAAGTGATAGAAACAAAACAGGGACCAAGCCTAGAATACGAGACAGTGGTGCCAAGATTCGGCAGTCAATCGATCAAAACGTGTGAGAAAAATAGTCACAGAAAATGGTGTTCGAATAGTGGCCGTCAATTCTAAGTGGCACCCACTGACTGGACATCTATTCATGAATTTCCAACAATTATCTCATATTCCCAATAATTGGCGTCTTTAAACAAATCACAAGTTCCTTTATTATTTCTTTATAAATATACGTTTTCAAGAAGCAGCGCCTTCGTGAAAGGGTGCACCTCTTTTTAATTGGTCCAAGGTAGCAGAGTAGAGCCAAGGTAGTTTTTCCTCCAAGATTTGTATTTATATAGTTTGAATAAATAAGAGAGGCTTCACCAATAGTGCCTACAGCATCTTTAATATTCATGGGCTGGCTTGTAGAGGGGACATCCTTTTGTCCCAATGTATGAAATGCATTCCTCCTTACCAGCCCTTTCTTAGGATAGGTGGGTTAAAAATATGGTAGAAGGTCATTTCCAGATTTGGTAGCTGACCAAGTCTTCTTCAAAAGATTTGTACAGATCTATCATGATGAAGGGGCAGAAGCTCTAACCTAGGATCTTCTTCCAGACCTCGAAATATGTGTTTTTGGAGGTTTACAGTTCCATTTTTAATTCTCTGAATGTTCATAGAATCGTTGCTGGCTTGAGAGAGAAATTGCTTGAGAAGCCTTCTGGTGCATCGATATAGTAGAGATCCTATGTTGATGCAGCTTCATGTATCCTTCAGATTCTAGTGAACTGGCGTTGATTGTGTGGACGCAGTGAAGGCATTGCGTTGGCACAGCCTTCGCCTACAGGCCATTCATCACAGCTATGACTCATTTGTTGCTGTTAGCACCTATTTTTCACCCTTGACTGTCTATTTGTCACCTTAACACTTATTTGTCACCCTTATCTATCAGGAGCTGTCGCCTTTGATTATCCCTTTCTGCTTGAAGATCTTCTGATGCGTCGACGCATCACTGCCATTGCGTTGACGTAGCTAAAGAGCCACGCCCGTGTCTATGCTGGAACTGGTCCTACGTTGATGCATCCTTGATCACTGCGTTGGCACATCCAACGGTCCTTTGTTGCCTGACTGCTGCTGGAGCTTTGATGGCATCGACACATTGTCGAGGTGGTGTCGAAGTAGTTGGGATTGCTTGCTGGGCATATCAGCCATTTGTCTGCCTTGTTATTCATTTGTCAGCCTTGCTGAGCTATTTTTCACCTTTATCACTCATTTGCCTTTCTTATCTATCCATTTGTCACCCTTAACTCCCTGAGCCGTCGCCTTTGATATTTTCTCCACTACCTTGAGCCATTGCCTTTATCTTTTTGTCAGCCCTATGACCTATTTGTCACCCTTGTCTATCTATTTGTTAGCTCTAACATGTATGTGTCACCTGTGTATGGCTATTTGTCACCCTTAACTCAACTACGTTCGGTTCGCTATTGTGGTTGCTTGCGTAGGTCCGAGGTTGTGTTACATCAAAGGCACTTCATGCCTAAACTCCCCCTGAGTAGGAACCACTTCACCTCTTCTGGTGGAGAGGGATCTTGTGCATCTTCATCATCTTCCCTTCATAACTTCGCACCATAGCTCTACTATTCCACTGACTTAGGCATCGGAGGGTTTTCCCCAGGGAACCATCCCTGGCCCCCTGATCAGTTTCCCTTCTTTGCAGTCTACACTTTGTGGTCATCTTCTCCGGCTCAGTACCTGTGCGAGATCACGGCTCTTCATAGACGATGTCTCCAAACCACACAATCACGCTACAAGACGTAGCCAATGACCACAAGCTGCACAGCTCGCAGCACAACGCCACATACCGCTGCACACTTGCAGCGAACACACTAACTACAAGGATTCAACAGAATATACGAAGGATATGTAGATTTGACCGTCCAAAAATCAAGAACAAAATAAACATCAACTTAGAAAGGCTTAAGAAAGGGCTATAGAATCTTCTCCTAATGTAGATAAACTCCTTGGAAGATGTTTCTTTGGATTTAAGAGAGATGAAACTCGAATCCAAGCTTTGCCTGTGAAATCTTGATTCTCCCAACTCGTAGATGGCGCTCTAGCTTCAATGGATGACGCAGATTGACTTTTCGCTCATGAATCTTTGATCTTCTGGGTTGAAATCGAAGGAAGATGGTGTAGATATGCTCTCCACATTCTTCTTCTCCTCCTCCTTCTTCTTGCACAAGAAAACATAAAACCCTTAGATGAAAAGCCCCAAATTCGCAACAAGAGTATATATAGGAAGGAGAGGGGCTAAAAGACTTGAATACCCCTCCTAGAATGGTCTAAAAATATCCTCACATAATTAGAATAAAAGAGGGGGCATTTAGGTAAACTTCCAAACACAAAAAAATGGGTTTTCACAGAGTTTGCGAAAGTCACTCGGAAAGGGTCGACCCCTGGGAGTTCATTCTCTCAACAGAGCCAGCCAGCAAGCTGACTACTCAGGGGTCAACCCCATGGGTCGACCCATACAGGGTGGTCGACCCCTGTGCACTGAGTGCACAGAATGCCCAGAACAGAAGCTTCTGCGTCTAGGGCTCGACCCTATGGGTCGACCCTTGCAACATTAACTTATCAAACTTGATTTTTCAGTGATAACGTTTTTGAAGTTCATCAATATCTCTCCGAAGCATGTCTTCTCTAAAATTCGCCTACAAATTGAGCATCGAACAGGAAAATACCATGTATGATTGGGAAAAATTCTATAAAATAAAGGAAGTGACCTGGCAACTTAAAATAAATAATAGCAAGGTCTAGACTACAACACAAAGGAGGAAAAATCTGACTGGTGTTCTTGACATGTAGGCGAAGACATCAACGTTTAAGCAAGTACCTCTTCCTGAGTTTTAGTAAGAGTTTGCCTCAGTTGACTAAGTGATCTAGCCAATTCCTGTTCACGTTCATTAGCTTCTCTCAGACGATTTTCTAATTCAATTTTAGCTTCGTTACTGGCTCTAGCCTTAGCTAATGCTTCAGCCTCTTTGGCTTCACTCAAAGCATTGGTATAAAATTCTTTTTGAGAAGCAAGCTCCGTTTGATGCCTCTCTACTGTTTCTTGCAACAATTTCTCTGTCACTGCCTTATCTCTCTTAATATTTTCCACTTTAGTTTCCTCCACCTAAAAATCCAGCCAAGACAAGCTCATATCAGCTTTTGCATCAGATATAGTGTTACAGTTAAGAGTTCTTTGAAGGTGTTCATCACTGATTTCTAGAGCTCTGAATATACAAAGACAATTTGAATCGAATGCCTGAATGTACTGCTATGCTGGCACCAGAAATAATCAGAGAGTTAAAACACATTCACTTGTGAAAATGAGAGATCTACTGTATAGGCAGGAATTAGCAAAGAAGAAGATAATATGCTCATGAACAAACATGAAAGGAGACATCATTGGAGCAAGAAGTAGGTTTAAGGCAATACACAGTTCATTCCTGCTCTATGAAGAGCATCCAGTCATAAGCAGCAAGCAAAAGATTATTTTTTTTTGAAAGTGAGCAAGCAAAAGATTATTAAGGAGACTATTCCTCCTCAGTGCCTCTATCCATCGAGGCTCATTACATAATGGGGGTTTGGGGGGAGTACAGGACAATAGACATCAAAAAATTAATGTAAAGTATAAAAAAGGAACAGAATCTAGCAAATGACAAAAAAAATGTAGTGATGCTTCATAAAGCAGCAGTCTAAGAATGATATTTTGTTTAACAAGACTGTGTGAGAAAAAAGTCTGTTTTTAAGTTGTATGATGAATTGACAATACACAGACACTGAAGTACGAAATATGCATGCAAATAGAACTATGTAGAGGCTATGTAAAGGCTGTGACGATTTGTTAAAAGGAGGAGAGAAGAACTAAGAGGAGAGACGAGGAAAAGGAGCCCAAAGACATGGAAATGAAAACCAATACTCCCCTCTTCAGGATGGAGTTAGAGGAGGATGATGAGGATGAAGCATGACTCCGCCCGAGACCGACGAAGAGCATCCCGTCGCACAGGTTCAGCAGATGTGCAGGAAACCCAGAAACTATGACAAAATCAGAAAAGCTTGGGCGAAGAAGAGAGGGTAAACAATGACGAAATGAAGCCCAAATAGAACGAATGGAAAGGTAATACATCCCTTAAGGGCATGGGGTCAAAGAAACGAGACGGTGATTCGGCATGGCTTCACCCCAGGTCGAAGAAGATCCCCCCGTCGCGCAGGTGAACTGGGCAAGTTTATATAGAAAAATGGTGGAACCCAGAACTTTTTGCCACGATTCCAGGAGATAGAGTCCACCAAATCTTGAGATCTGTGGATCAATCTTGAGATAATAGTCAATATAAGACGTAGGAACAAACGGGACTCTATTTGGTGGAAGAATCTGGAAGTTATGGCTCTTGGAAGGAAGTCTTGGAACCTAATCTGGAGGAGTTGCGTTACACGAAAGTGCATAAAACTTGATATTACGGCCAAGATTCCAGGAGATATAGTCCATAAAAATTTGTAATCTATATACCAAACTCGAGATAATCTAAAGGGCAAGAGGTAGAAACAAATAGGGATCAATTTGGAGGAGTATTCTAGAAGTTACAGCCGCCGAAAGATAGGCCCATCGTATATAAAATCGCCTTAGAGTCCAGCGGCGAAGAAGACAGAGTTCAGGGTCATCTGGACTCTCTGTGATAGAAACAGTCTATCGCGTGACCGCCAAATGAAGGAACGGTCATGGGAGGACCGCCACTTGAGGAAAACAGTCATATGGGTGACCGCCAGGCGACTAGGGGCGACCGGGAGGCTTCTGGCACAAAAATTGAAGAAACAGTCATCTAGAGACTATTTTTTGAAAGTGGCGGTCACAAGAAGACCGTTTCCTGACATTTTAAAAATAAAAAAAAATAATAAAAAAATAAAAAAATGAAAAAGTTACTATTTATGGTGGTCAACTGTTGGCCGTTTCATAGGATAGGTGGTCAACATTTGAGTCCCTTTCTTGAGTGGTTTTGCCTTGTGCTCTTGCATTTCATATTTATACCATGTATGAGAGCTGAATTCAATGAATTATTGGACTTAATGGGTTATAGTTTGTCATCATCAAAACAAGAGGTGTACAATAGGTTGGACCGAGGGCTATGGTTCGTATGGTGTCCCTTGGGGTTTCGGGAATCCGTGTGAGCCGCGGTGCTAGGTGCCAAAGACTTTACCCAGGAGAGAGGAACCGTCTGCTAGGAGCTTAAGGCTTTGCCTGAGGAGGAGAGCATATATTGAGCGCCAAAGGCCTGGCTCAATTTTGTGACCGAGTGCCTAAGGCTTTACCCAGAAGAGGGGACCGTCAGGTGCCTAAGGTTTTGCCTGAGGTGGGGAACGTCTACCGAGCACCGAAGGCTTGGCTCGATTTTGAAATGTGACTGGATGCCTAAGGCTTTGCCCAAAAGAGGGAACCATTAGGTGCCTAAGGCTCTATCTGGGCTAGGGAACGTCTACGTAACGCTGAAGGCTTGGCTCGATTTCATGATCGGGTGCCTAAGGCTTTGCTTAGAAGAGGGGACTGTCAGGCACCTAAGGCTTTACCTACGGTAGGGAACGTTTACGGAGCATTGAAGGCTTGGCTGGGTTTCAAAATGTGACTAGGCGCCTAAGGCTTTGCCTGGAGGAGGGAACTGTCAGGCCCTTGAGGCTTTGCGTAAGGTGAGGAGCATCTACTGATCACCGAAGGCTTGGCTCAGTTTCGAGATGTGACCAGGCACCTAAGGCTTTGCCTGGAAGAGGGAACCGTTAGGCACCTGAGGCTTTGCTTGAGGTAGGGAATGTCTACCGAGCACTGAAGGCTTGGCTCAGTTTCGAGATGTGACCATGCACCCAAGGCTTTGCTTGGAAGAGGAACCGTCAAGCCCCTAAGGCTTTGCATGAGGTAGGGAATGTCTATCGAGCATTGATGGCTTGGCTTGGTTTTGAGACATGGTCGGACGCCTAAGGCTTTGCCCAGAAGAGGGAACCGTCAGGCACCCAAGACTTTGCCTGAGGCAGGGAACGCCTACTGAGCGTCGAATGCTTGCCTCAATATTATGACTGGGCACCTAAGACTTTGCTCTGAAGAGGAGACTGTCAGGCGCCTAAGACTTTGCCTGGGGTTGGGTATGTTTACCGAGCGCCGAAGGCTTGGTTTGATTTTGAGAGGTGACCAGGTGCCTAAGGCTTTGCTTGGAAGAGTGAATCGTCAGACGCCTGAGGGTGTGCCAGAGGTAGGGAATGTCTACTGAGCACCGAAGGTTTGGCTTGGTATCGAGATGTGACCAGGTGCCTAAGACTTTCCCTAGAAGAGGGAACTGTCAAGCGTCTAAGGCTTTGCTCGAGGTAGGGAATACATATCGAGCGCCGAAGGCTTTGCTCGATTTCATGCTTAAGGCTTTGCTTGATGTAGGGAATGTTTACCGATCACCAAAGGCTTGACTCGGTTTCGAGAGGTGACTCGGTGTCTAAGACTTTACCTGGAAGAGGGAACCATTAGACGCCTAAGGTTTTGCCTTAGATATGGAATGTCTACCAAGCGTCGAAGGCTTGGTTCCATTTCAAGACCTGGCCGGCCTAAGGCTTTGCCCGGAAGAGGGAACCATCAGGCCTAAGGCTTTACCTGAGGTAGGGAACGTCTACTGATCGTCAAAGGCTTGGCTTGGTTTTGAGACATGGCTGGCCGCCAACCTAAGGCTTTGCTCAGAAGAGGGTACCGTCAGACGTCTAAGGTTTTATCTGAAGTAGGGAATGTCTACTGAGCGTCGAAGGCTTGGCTTGGTTTCAAGACATGGCCGGGTGCCTAAAGCTTTGCTTGGAAGAGGGTACCGTCAAGCGCCTAAGACTTTACTTGAGTTAGGGAACGTCTATCGAGCACAGAAGGCTTGACTTGATTTCGAGACGTGGTTGGGTGTCTAAGGCTTTGCCCAGGAGAGAGAACCGTCAGGTGCCTAAGGCTTTGCCTGAGACAAGGAATGTTTGTTGAGCGTCGAAGGCTTGGTTTGGTTTCGAGACATGACTGGGCACCTAAGGTTTTGCTCGGATGAGGAGACCGTTAGGTGCCTAAGGCTTTGTCTGGAAGAGGAAACCGTCAAGGCTTTGCTTGAGCAAGGGAACATGTACAAAGTGCCTAAGGTTTTGCTCGGACAAGGAGATAGTCAGGCGCCTAAGGCTTTTGTCTGGAAGAGGAAACCGTCAAGGCTTTGCTTGAGCAAGAGAACATGTACCAAGCACCCAAGGTTTTGCTCGGAAGAGGAGACTGTCAGGCGCCTAAGGTTTTGTCTGGAAGAGGAAACCGTCATGGCTTTGCTTCAGCAAAGGAACATGTACCAAGCGCCCAAGGTTTTACTCGGAAGAGGAGACCGTCAGGCGCCTAAGGCTTTGCCTGAGGTTGGGTATGTTTACCGAGCGCCGAAGGCTTGGTTTGATTTTGAGAGATGACCAAGCGGCTAAGACTTTGCCTGGAAGAGTGAATTGTCAGATGCCTGAGGCTTTGCCAGAGGTAGGGAATGTCTATCGAGCAATGAAGGTTTGGCTTAGTTTCAAGATGTAATCAGGTGCCTAAGACTTTCCCTAGAAGAGGGAAGTGTCAAGTGCCTAAGGCTTTGCTCGAGGTAGAGAATGCATATCGAGCACTGAAGGCTTTGCTCAGCTTCGTGCCTAAGGCTTTGCTTGATGTAGGGAATGTCTACCGAACACCAAAGGCTTGACTCAATCTCGAGAGGTGACTTGGTGCCTAAGGTTTTGCCGGGAAGAGGGAACCATTAGATGCCTAAGGTTTTGCCTTAGATAGGGAACGTCTACCAAGCGCCAAAGGCTTGGCTCGATTTCAAGACATGGCCGGCCTAAGGCTTTGCCCGGAAGAGGGAACTGTCAGGCGCCTAAGGCTTTATTTGAGGTAGGGAATGTCTACTGATCGTCGAAGGCTTGGCTTGATTTTGAGACATGGCTGGGCGCCTAAGGCTTTGCTCGGAAGAGGGTACCGTCAGACATTTAAGGCTTTGTCTGAGGTAGGGAATGTCCACCGAGCGTCGAAGGCTTGGCTTGATTTTGAGACATGGCCGGGTGGAAGAGGGTACCGTCAAGCGCCTAAGACTTTTCTTGAGGTAGAGAACGTCTATCGAGCGCTGAAGGCTTGGCTCGATTTCGAGACGTGGTTGGGTGTCTAAGGCTTTGCCGAGAAGAGAGAACTGTCAGGTGCCTAAGGTTTTGCCTGAGACAGGGAATGTTTGCTGAGCGTCGATGTCACGCCTCGTACTCTATACCGTTGAGGTATTGTCCGCTTTGGCCTATCGGCCTCACGATTTTGTCCATTTCTAACAGTGATCGGCTCCAGAATAGGAGACTTCCTAGGAGGTCATCTATCCTAGTACTATTCCCCATTAATCACGATTCGGGCGCATCCTGCGGGCGGCGGAGTCCAAGTACGCCCGCCGGGTTGCTAATCAATCGCTAATTTTTTCGAGAGCCGTGGTCAACGTGGGTGGCCACGGAAAAGGAGAGAGAAGAAAGAAGAGAGAGGAAAGAAGAACGATTCCGGCTTCGCTCCGATTCGGATGATGCCGGCGAAATCATCGTCCACACCGGCTCTTCTTTCTTCTCCCTCTTTGGCTATCGCGATTCCGGAATCTCGCTCCGCAGCCGGTCGAGCTGGGATTCCTCGGCCTCGATGAGCGCCCGGATTTCCTTGGCGGCCGGAGATTTCGGCGCGAGCGCGAGCATGTCGCGCAGGTCTTCGAGGTGTTTCTGGCAACGCGCGATGCGCGAAAGGCCGTCCTCGCCGGATTTCGGCACGTAGGCGAACCGGGCGAGCAGGAGCCGCTGGCGTTTCGTTTTCGACAGGTCCGGGCGCGCGGCGAGAAAGGCGTCGAATTCCCACAGCCCGGCGGCCCGGTTGCGCGATTCGGCGACGTTCTCCTTCACGCGTTCGACGAGTCGCGTGATGTCGTAATCGGCGATGACACCGCGCCGGTCCTTCGGATCCTCGGCGCGCAGTTCCTCGAAAAGATCCGCGTAATCGCGCACGAGCGAGGCGTCCACGGTGCCGAGCGCCCCGGCCGTCAGTTCGGCGCGGATATAACCCTGGCTCCGACGCGCCTTTTCGAGCCGGTCGTCGCGTTTTTCACGGTCCTTGCGGAGCGACGCGAGGTGGTTCGCGTAGGCGACCGGACCGCCCTCGCGCCAGCCGGTCTTGGCGTAGGCGCGGCCGGTTTTGTCGAGCAGCAGAATGACCGGAAAGCCCGTGATATGGTAGCGTTTCGCGTAGGCGCCCCGGATCTTCCGTTCCTCGACGGAGCCGGCCGCCTTGCGCGGAAAATCGAGGTTCACCACGATGAAATTCTTTTCCGTTCCGGCGGCGAATTTCGGTTGGTCGAGAATGTCCTTCCGGATGCGTTCGCACCAGCCGCCCCAGTCGGAAACGTTGAAAACCACGGCCACGTCGCGCCCTCCGGCGGCGGCCTTTTCCAAGGCGGCGGCGACTTCCGCCGGGAATTCCGGCCTGGGCTCCGGTGCCGGCGCACCGGCGGCCGCTTCCGCCGGAACGTCGGCGGCGTGCGCGACGGCGTGCGCCACTATTTAGCGCACCAAATTAACCCCTTTTGACTAAAAGGCGCGCCGGGTAAGGGCGCACCGAGATAGCCACAAGTATAACCGCGTCGAATTAGCATTCGCGCCGGTTAAGGGACCATTCCAAGCTTCCGTCATCCTGACAGGAAATTTACCCAAACAGAGCTCATCTGCTGGTCCTGCTTCGCTCGTGCCTTGCTTGTAGCACCCGCGGCTGGGGGGCATTTGTTGGCACTCAAAATATATTCAATGATGATCAAGCCTCAAAGACAAATGATGTGGCCCACGGAAGTAGAGAAGCCGAATAAGATCAATACACTGAAGCCTTCTCAGGCTGCCAGAGCCTCAGGTCACCCAGTATGAACGCCGAGGACTTCACCTAGGGAGAATCGAGATGAATTTACAACCAGCCGGCAGCATCATCAAGCTTGCCTAATGAATTGGCACCGACTCAGTCATACCACATAAACCACATCATTGTCCGACCAAAGATAGGGGTATACCTGGTGGCCCGCCACCTGAATGAAAGATCCTCTCAAGGTGAAAGAACACCCTTGGCCCTTCAGAACAAGGGACCGAAGGCTCTGTCAGTAGAAGACCCTGATGACCCGACGTAGGTATGGCTTCTCCGCATATTGGGTCCATTGGTGACCAAATGGTCACCCCGTCAAGGCGAAAGCACCCTCGGTGGTATTCTACCCCCCCAAGAAAGCTTCAAGCATAAGTCAGGCTGAGCCAACAGCACAAACCACAGTGTCAAAGGCCGTGTTAGTGGAAGACCCGTGTGTTCAAGCTAAAGAATCACGAGGTTCCGAAGAAGGTTGTACGTCGACCCGAGAGCTTCGTCAGGACATCTCACCAAGGTTTTGCAAGATCGCGGCAATATGAATGGTCACGTTGACTCTCGGAACCAGTCTGGGACCTACTGTCTAACCCGTGTTAAGCAAGCGGGGCTTATCCGGCGTGTCCGTTTACTGGCGCGCCCCCTATTCCCAGCGTTGTATTTCCCGACGCACAAAATGGCCGAGGAAGCTTAGTCGGCGCGCTTTCTTCATGCCATGTTATGCCATCTCTATATAAATACACTTGGTTTGACCAAGTGAAAGGAGGAGCCCACAGAGTCCGGAGAGAGAATGATAGAGAAGGATCCAATTGAGAGAAGTCAACCATTCGAGAGAGAGAGGAGGCTCTTAACACTTGTTGTCTTTTCTTTAGACTTGACTCTGGGCTATAATAATTAAATTTAAATAGTTAATTAAAATATAATTTTATTTCTGCTACTTTAGCAAACCGATCTAATGAAATATTATTGCTTACTTCTATATCTGTCGGTTCAATATACTCTATGACATTCCTTTTTCCCTTTAGGGCCTTTACCGCCATTGGGAGGCCTCGCGGGTTCCAAGTGGTATAAGGTATATTCGATAGTCCTATCGGGTATATCTGGTATCTGGGATCCCGGTCGTCACACCTAGGGAGCTACACTAGTGGGGTGCTACTCCAAAATGACTCTAACTGGCACAATCACATGGAAACCATCGAACTACTCACGCACGCTAAGACTGTGGTAAGACATAGCCCTATGCCGCTAATCCACCCTAAGGCCAGATAACGGAAACCAGCGATTGCCAGCCCACTAAACTCATGCGGGAAAGACCCTTCACGATTATTCAAGTCACGCAGGAATGACCCTCCATGGCACAAAGTCATGTGGGAATTACCCTTTGCAAAACCACATAGGGTACAAACACCGGAAACACACAATCGAATCGATGGGGTGTCCGGGACTCCATTGGACTAGGTGGCCAGCCCACTTGGCCGCCCACTTGGACTGGGTAGCCAACCCCTTGGCCGCCCAAAAATCACTCATTAGGCGGCCAAACCTCTGGCTGCCCACCTGCATGGGAAAGTATGACTGGACGGCCACATTGTTGGCCGCCCAGTAAAGCACCTGGCGGCCATCACAGTGGTCGCCTTCTGCTGGGTTTCCACGGACAAAGCGCCCCACGGAGATGCTCTTCTACGCCCCATTCGCCTCCAAGGTAAGGGGAAACCACAAGGGTGACCCCCAGGCATTCATACCACTAGAAAATATGAATTAGACTACAAATTGGTGCCCGAATCGATCAAAATCTACCGCACATCATCGGACATGGTTTTCCCCCAAAATAAGAAATACACCTTCTCTCGGCCTCACTGTGGCATGGAATTGTGGGAAAACTACGTAGGAAGGTTAGGGATTCATCCTCTTACCTCTCCCGAAACTTTGGCGCACCAAAATCGACGAATCCATGGGCAAACATCGTTCTTCCCCGCGATCTATTCCCACGCCTGTGAATGGTTCACTGTGTCGCTCCACTGCCCTCTCGCTCTGTAAATAGTGAAGGGTGCCCCTCATGATGGCACCATTTCTCGAAATGGCGCCCCTTACCTGGGCATTGTATCCCTTCAGGATTAAAAAGGGAAACCGACTGACCATGTTTCGTTTTAACACGAAAGTAGGATGCCGTTCGGGAAGGTTTAGATTGAGTAGGAGTGCTATCATGGGAAATATAAACCCAATGGGATTCCTTCCATAGAGATATTAATCTTGTTAGAACTCTTAAACCCCAGTTGGTTTCCTTCTCTATAAATACCCTGTTTCATCAACCAAGCCCTAGCTACTACTTCGTCTTCCTCCGGTGTTCATCCTCCTATGACTGCTTCCTTTCTCTCTACTGGTTTTCTTCCTCTTGCCAGACGAAGATTGTTCTGCCGATCGAATATTGCCGCATTGTTGCTGCTTCTTCTCTACTTCTTCCTTTGCTGGATGAAGCTTGTTGCAGCCTACTCCGATAGACTACCCGGCGTGAATGTGGAGGAGCTTTGCTTCTTCACTGCTCCTGTTGTTTCCTGCTTCTTTGTCTTCCTGTGCTGGGAAGCTGTCGATTACTACTAATGCTTGCTTTTTCTTCTACTCCTGGAACCAGAAGAACAAGCTGCTGTTTCCTTCTTCTGCTTCGTGAAGCTGCAGTTATAGACTCTGATTTTCTCTTCGATTCTCCACGTTCTATCATCGAAATCAAGTCCAAAGGTAGGTGTTCTCAAGTACCAAGCCCATTCTAATAAATTCAGATCATGAGCATGCATATAAGTCTTAGTATTGGTTTCAGTGGATTTCTATTGCGTTTTCAAAATCTCAGTAAAAGGGCGACCCTGCCCAAGGCATCCTATTAATCCAACGACATTACACACAGTCATTACAAACTTAAGTAATTAGTAAATACACCATGTTTAAAATTTAATAACCATGAATCCTGATGTCTAAATTAATGCATGAGTACACTGCTAGAATCCTACTATTTTTCTCTGCCTGTCCATATATTCGTTCCTGCAAGATTCTTTTTATTAAGAAAGTGACACTATTCATGTTAGTTTATTGAAAGAATGAAACAACGACTGAACCCCTGCCTTCTTTCAATATAGTGCCCCTGCCCTGGGCGCTATATACTGAAAAGAAGACTCTATGTCAGGGCGCCATTTAACCTATGTAAAAACTTTCCAGACCTATTATATGTATAAGCAAGCATGCAAGCAGGGTGAAAAAGCATTTAGAATCAAAAGGCATGCAGAGCTTTCTTTTTTTATCCTTTTTTCTTTTTCTCTTCTTTCTTTTTTCTTCTCTTTTTTATTTTTCTTCTTCCTCTTCTTTTTTTTTATGGGGCTTAATAAGCACACCCGCAAGCCGGCTATTTTGTAGGTGGGTAGCTGATGCCACGGCGGTGGAGAGAAGATGCTATATATGTTGTGGTGAATCCCCAGAGGGATAAAGGGTTGGTGTAGAACCAAGGGGGGTCTTTTTGTTCATTGTCTCAGAGAATAATTCTGAGCCAACGGTAAAAATGACAGTCGGCTCGGACCAAAGGTCGTGACGCCGAATGACTTGGCTTAGACATAAGGTCATGATGCCAAGGGAAAATTTCTTAACTGGCTTAGGTGGAGAGCCATGATGTCGAACAACTTGGCTTAGACAGTATGTCATGTTGTCAAGATAAAGTATTTACCAGCTTAGGCGGAGAGCCATGATGCCAGGCAACTTGGCCTAGACGGTGTGTCATAATGTCAAGGTAGAATATTTACCGACTTAGGCAGAAAGTCATGACACCGGACAACTTGGCCTAGATGGTATGTCATGATGTCAAGGTAGAATATTTACCGACTTAGGCAGAAAGTCATGACGCCAGACAACTTGGCCTAGATGGTATGTCATGATGTCAAGGCAGAATATTTACCGACTTAGGTAGAAAGCCATGATGTCAGACAACTTGGCCTACATAGTACGTCATGATGTCAAGGTAGAATATTTACCGACTTAGGCAGAAAGTCATGACACCGGATAATTTGGCCTAGACGGTATGTCATAATGGCAGGGTAGAATATTTACCAGCTTAGGCAAAAAGTCATGATTCCAGACAACTTGGCCTAGACGGTATGCCATGATGCCTGGGCAGAATATTTACTGACTTAGGCAGAAAGTCATGATGCCGGACAACTTGGCCTAGACGGTATGTCATGATACGAAGGCAGAATATTTACCGGTTTAAGCAGAAAGCCATGTTGCCAGACAACTTGGCCTATAGACGATATGTCATGATGCCAAAGTAGAATATTTACTAGCTTAGGCAGAAAGCGATGATACTGGACAACTTGGCCTAGACGGTATGTCATGATGTCAAGGCAGAATATTTACCAGCTCAGGAGAATCACTAACCCTAATTAGGGTTAGACTGTGATTAATAGAAAAAAAATGAGATTATGACTGTAATCTTCTTTCTGGCAGAAGCCGACCCCCTTCTCCCTTCTTCTCCTAGCGGAAACCAAACCCCCCCTTCTTCTTCCCTTTCTACTCTTGTTAAGTTCCCATCGCATTAAATTTTCTGGCCCACACAAACTTCCACGTTCTCCTATTGCTTTTGTTATTTTTTTCCTTCCCTCCTGTTTGCCGCATTTTCCACCCATTCCCCCCCATTTGCCACGATAGCGGGCCACCACCGTAGCGTCGCGCCCGCGGCGTCATTGCTCAGGCGGGCCGCAGCCTCCACTCACCCATCGGCTGGCACTCGGGTCTGCTCCGCTGTAGCCGCCGAAGGCCAGCCATCGCTGCCTGTCCCGCACCGACTGCCTTTAACGTCCGCATTGGCCCCTGCCGCGCGCATCCACCTTGCGCCTGCCGCTGCAACCCGCGTCCGCAGGTGGCCCTACTGCACCCGCGGCCGTGACAACCCCTGCGAACACGTCTCCAGAGTTGCCCTCACCCTGGCACGTCTGCCCCTGCAGCCGCCGTGCCATCGGCCCCATTGGCCGTCAACCCTCCGCACCGCTCGCGGCCTCGCCAGCTGCTCGCCGCCACAAGCGCCAGGCTCCTTGCATGGCTGCCCGCTGACCCGTGCTATCACAGGTCACTTCCCCACTATCCCCTATAACCGGGAGACCGCCCTCACAGGTATTTCATCACCCCTCCTATGCGTTTCAATGTGACTTGCCGTGGGCTATCCTCTAATTGTGAACCTACCAGCAGACTATACCCCATTCCATTCTCACCCTAAAGCGAAGGCCCAGCCTGTCCTCCATTTGAACCAAGGATGATACTTATGTCTGATGAGAGAAATATAATTTTGTGACGGGTTCTCCTGAGCCACCTAAATATTGTGAGATTGTGAATCGAATTTGAAACCCTAAAATTTATAGTGATACTTGCCATTATGCATATTAATTAAATTTAGTTCCATGGATGTCTGCTGCACACAGGTGAGTCCTCATAGTCGTCCTGCATCTTCTTCCTTTGGATTTAGATGTGAATTCATATTTTGTAGACATACGAAAATTTGTGAGTATATCTACACTTGTAACCGATATATATATGTATTTGTATCTGTAAAAATGTGTGTCTGAACTCCTGTGAACTTGACTTAAAACAGAACTCATGAGTTCTAGAATGCTTGTGCAATAAACCCCCAGACAAAACACTTAAACCTTCTCATTAACTCCTCTTGACAAATGAACAAAACACTTAAGTCATATTGTTAACTAATCTTGCCAAGAGAACAAAAAGTAATCATCTGGTTAATTCATCTTTCCAAGTGAACGAAAAGAAGAGCAGAACCAAAGCTTACTAAAACCTCTCCTGATCTGGCATGGCCTAATCTGGCGCCCCAGGGTATTGCGCCAGTTTAACTCCCCTCTCAAAACCCAATTCCCTAAACTCAGCCTAATCTGGCGCCCCAGGGCATCGCGTCGGTTTAAACCCCTCTCAGAACCCATTTCCACGAACTTAGCCTAAATCGGCACACCCCCCATTCTGGCCTGAACCGACGCAGGCCTTCCTTGATCTTTAAATCGGCGTGCTCCTTCCTTGGTTCTTAAACCGGCACGCCCCCATTCCGGCCTAAATCGGTGCGCTCCTTCCTTGGTCCTTAAACTGGCGCTCCCCCATTTTGGTCTAAATCAGTGTGCCTTCTAAAAAACAACAATCAAATAAATAAGAAGAAAAGGGATAAAAATAAATAAACAGAATAAACCACCTGTGCGCGTGAATAAACAGTGAAACCCAATAACCTAAATAACAATAACCAAAAAGATAGCATAACCATGAATGGTTCGGAACTTTCGCTCTCCCAGACTCTGTGTGAAAAGAATATCAAGGACGCCGCGCTATGTCGGATGTGGACCCTGGGAAACATCCCGTTATGACCACGATCCGGCACTACCTCGGGCCGATAGTTCATCGAACTTGACCCGTCTCTGTCGGGATCCAATCCCACATTATCATTAAACTTGCCATGTTCACGGCAGACATGTACACAGTTTTGTCACTACCTTTTATGCTATAAACACAGACTTTTGTCCGAACATGAAATGGTCTGCGGGTGACCGACATTGTCTATGAATGTTTGCACCCCAATGTGGGGTCTATCTAAACGCAGCTTGAGATTTCATTCTCTCATGTTGTGTGTGTGATTTAGATGATTACAAAATATTATTATTATGATTTTATCATGTGAATGCATTTATGACTTAGTGTGGCTTTCTATATATGTGTGTTTCTACATGGAGTGTTTTGTAATGTTCTTTCTCCCTCTTCTGTTCTTCTTCTTTTTTCCTGTTCCTTCTTGCCGGCACCAAATCTTCTTCATGGGGCCTTGTCTTGTCTCTCCTTACTGGTACAATCTCTTCCTGACCACCCGAGCAGACTAGGTCGGTTGCCTTACTACCCGAGCCAGTTTTCACACCCGGTGGAGTCAGTGGCTTGGTCTGAGGCTGCTAACCCTGTCTGCATCGAGCTATCAGTCCCTATTGTACCATTTGTCTCTTTTTTTATTGTACTAGCTATGGCCTATCTAATGTACAAATAATATTGATGCAATAAAAATGAGGATTGCTATCTCGATTGACTTCTTACACACATGGAAGGGGTCAGAAATAAAATTTGCGTAATGCCATAGCGTTCCAAGTCTGGGGGATTGGTTTCCCTTCCTTGATAGACAATGGGTAAGCTCCTTTTTCGAGCGTCTCGACCACTCAGGAGGGGCCTTCCCAATTAAGGGCCAGCTTCCCTGCCGTCTCTAGTGGTCGAGAGGCTTTGGCCTTTCTTAGGATGAGGTCTCCTAGTTGGAACTGTCTATCTCAGACCCGAGCATTGTAGTAGCGAGCCACGCGATGCTGGTATTCCATTGCTCAGACTCTTGCGACTTCACGTACTTCATCGGCCAGGTCCAAGTTTTTCAGTAATTTCTGCTCATTGGGCTCAGGCAGGAAGCTGATAACCCGAAGAGAGGGGCTACCGATCTCCAATGGAATGACTGCCTCGGTGCCATACACTAGCTGGAATGGAGTTTCACCAGTGGAGGCCCTCGGGGTGGTTCGATACGACCATTGATGAGGACATCGCACGACACTCTCTCTAGCTCGGGTCGCCTGCACTACCTTGAGGAGGACCGGCTATGATTTTCGCATGTTATCTTCATTTTGAGTCTTATCTTATGTATTTTCCTTTATTGAGTCATGTTGTTATAGTCTACTTCCTTCGTTTTTGCTTATTTGGGCCTTAATACCTTAGTTTGGGCCCATAGGTTGAGTCCAAGATGGTCATGGTCTTTTGTCTGTTTGTAAAGGGTATTTTGGTCATGAAAAGAGTGGATGCCTATATATAGGCCCCATCTCTCTCCATGTACTCATTTTTGATGATGCTTTGAAATAGAAAGAACTCCTCTTGGATTTTCTTCCACCCAAATCTCTCTCAATTTCTCTCTAGAGGGTGACTGATCCATTCACCCCCCTCTGGATCTTCTATAGACACTTTATCTGTAGAGATCTGGTTTCTAGGCGTCTATATATTCTATCAGATTGACCAGAAAGTCACCCATATTAACCTTCCCTCATTTTATTAAGTCCTCAGCGAGGTCCTTGAACGGTTGACAGTTGCGGATGATATGGCCTATCACGTCATGGTATGGGCAATAACCCTGATGAAAAGTAGCCCCTGGCACCTGCACAATGGGTGATGGGCTGATCAGCCCCGCCCGCTGGCACGCGAAGAAGATATGCGGGGTCTTCTCGCAAGGGAAGGAGTATAACTTCTCGAGCTACTCGCCTTCAGATTTATGCTCCTCGCTTTCAGATGAGTCCTCCTCGCCTTCAGATGAATATGAGGATTCCTCAGAGAGCCAACCCTCGAGCGGTGCCCGGCTAGTAGGCGGTACACCTGTCTCCCATATGTGGGCTAGAGCTAACCCCCTAGCAAATGGGCCAAAGGGGAAAGTGGCTAACTACTGATCAATGCTCTCCAAGAACTGCAACAGACGCTTCTGTTCCAGTTGCAATTGTCAGATTTCCCATCGGATCTTCCGAATAGTTCTTCGTAATGCCAAGCATTTTGGGAGCGAAGGAGGGGAGGCTCTGTGATCTGCATGGGGCTGTTGATTTGATGGCTCGGCCTCAGAGATGTTGGAGCTCGAAGTCGTCGCCGCCATATAAACCACATTAGCCGACCTGTTTGATCATCTCTCGACATGAGGTTGCGGCTGGTCGACTGCATGGCCCTTTTGGATAAGCTCCTCTGCTATGTTCTTGAAAACATAACAATCCACGATGGTATGACCCAACCTTCAATGGTATACGCAGTAGGTAGGATCATCTGTTTTATCCACCTCTGAGGGCTTTCGCGGGTCTGACAGGGTGATGAACTTTTCTTTCATGCACAAATCAAAGATCATTTTGGTGTGCTCCTTCATGAAGGAATAAGGCGTCTTCATGCGCTTTGCTAAGAGAGACGCATTCACCTTGGTATCGGGCTTTTTAACATTGCCGTTTGACTTTCCTTTCCCTTTGTCTCCATTCATCAGGGAGAAGTCCACAACATTTACCTCCTTTCTGCTAGTCAGACGGTCTTTAGAGGATTTACCTTTGGCAGAAGCCTGTGCTAGATGGTCAGCCAAATCTAGAATTCAGAAGTATGATTAAATTCTGTGGAAGATTAGTTGAAGGCAAGTCTGCAGAAATGGTTAGCCAAGAAAGTTCATATAAAGGCAGTAGCCACATAACTTAGTGCACTTAAGTTCAGTAGCCCAAAAAGTTGATAAAAACAAGGCAAATCCAAAGATGCAAAGTTGACACAGTCAAGATGATAAATGAGAGAAAGATGGAAGGAAGTTGGCAGCTGGTGTCTAGCTTAAAGCGAAAAGTGCAAGGATGCTAAGCAATAATTATGAAGTCATGCATATATCAGTTTACAACATCAACGCCATGAAAATTTCCAGAAGAGAAGTCAAGAGAACAAGAGTTCTGTTTGCCATAAGGAGGTCGAAGCAGGATCATCACTACCTCGACGCAAAACATACTAAAGTATCATCACAAGACAATAGGTCGAACCAATAGCGTTGTGCATAGATGCAGCCACAACCACATAAGTGATCTTCAGTATTTTGCATCAATGCAACAGAAAAGCTGCACTGACGCATCAAGAACTAAACCAGCCATCAAGTCACACCACGTCGAAGCGTCAGAATAGTGCATCGATGCACTAAGCCCAAGATCGGATTTTAAATGCAACTATGTCGAAGCATCAACAGATTGCATCGACGCACCAAGTCAGAAGCCAAAGTTTGAAGTCTGTTGTTCAAAAGGTCCTATCTTCACACTGCATCGATGCATCTGAGGAGTGCATCAACGCACTCAGCTCAGAACTAGCAATTGGAAGCCAACAATGTCAAAGCATCAAAGAGCTGCCTCGATGCACCAAAGGCCATGCATTCAAAGCCAACTGCTCAAAAGCCTCTTAGCTGCACTATGTCGACGCATCAAGTAGCTGCATCGATGCAGCTTCACTTTAGTCTCAAAAATGTGAGAACTTGAGTGGATCACGTGCCAGAGATTCTCAAGCCTGTTGGAGCTCAACCAAATCCATGTGCCTGAATTCTGGAGAAATAAAGTTGTCAGAATATTCTCTTGCCACCTAGACCAATGGAGTAATTTGTCCACGGATTAGTCCTTAAGTGGAGATCGATTTTTCAGCTTTATAAAAAGAGGTCGTCTTCTTCCAAAGAAAGTACTGCCACTGTGAAAGCCTACCGTGAAAAGAAAGAAAGAAAAGAGTGCGGTAGCCATTCAAAGAGATTGCATGAATTCTCAAAAGCAATCTGAGAATTAGAGCCCTATTACAAGGGCACACATTCCAGTTATTAAAGTCAACCAGTAATGGGCACCCTCTCAGGGAGGCACCCATTCATGTTATGTATATATTTTTTTCTGCTTTACAAATTTTCCTCAGAAACTACTTCTCTGTACTGAGACGGTCATTGATAATTAAAACGGCTATATTACCAGTCATCCATTCAAGGATCAATCAAATTGCAGGTTTCCATGAACAGTGACTAGAGATATCATCAAGGAAAATATGGTTATCAAAGTCAGGTTTCATGATTACAAGTTTTTAAACATGGGTGATTAATAAACTATCTAGGAGAAATTGGTGCCTGAGTGGGCAGTCTCCCATTAATGGGTGACTCAGTGGGTGGGTGCCCATTCCAGAATAGATGTCTGCCTCCTAGTCGCCCATTAGTTGATGCCTACTGTCCAAGGTGCCATTTACCATGCAGACAGACTTACGGAAACCACAAGCCGGGTTCATGTAATCAAGAGCTGGGTTCATGTAATCAAGAGTAAATAGATTTACTAAGTACTACTCATGCATGCAGTCTAGTTTTTACTACATATTGGGCTTAAATCTTGCAAAAACCTACCTATTGGGTTGATGGGAATGACGAATCGTAAGAAGATGAGAGGATAATATGCAGCAACAACAACTGCTACTCGAACAGGCGTAGCAGTAGTAGATGGTAGCAGTAAGGGATGTAGAAGAAGAAGCAGAAGGAAGAAGCAAAGGCTTTTCTCCTTCATGCTCACGAACGACAGGAAGCAGCGCTGGCGACGATGATGTAGAATAGTAATAGGGTCCTGCTGGTTCGTGAGGGCAGGGTTCTTATAGAGGAGAAAATCCTAGTGGGGTTAGAATTCTAATGGGAGGAAACTTCTTCACGTAGCCATCCAATGATCCCTCCTCCCTGCCAAATCCTCAACCGCATACCTATTTTAGATTTTAAAACCCTAATCTCCCCCCATGCAGGCTTCGAATGTGGTTATGGGTTTGGGCCATTGAAACCAACCTAGATCTTTGACATGGTAAAAGTGTGGGTGAGTATTATTAAGGCCCATATCTTAGGGTTAAAGCCTTCTTAACGTGTGGGAGAAAAGCCTCACACTTATAAGGCTTATTCTGATGTATATGGGTTTAAGGGCCATTCCCCCACGCCGAAAATCCAGAAACGCTAGAAAATATCAAAAATAGGGAAAAATACTCTCCATGATCCTCGAAAAGAGCACAACGCACTAGTCACATCCCGGAGTCGAAGAACACAACGTTCACCCTACATAGAGTTCCGAAGGCTCATCAAAAAAAGATACACGTAATTATCTGATAAATATCTGGAAAAATCGGGGCATTACACAAGCCTTGAGGGAGGTTGAATGGAAATGATAGAAAGAAAGCATACAAACAAACTTTACAATCATGCAACTGTTAGCATATATTAAGTAAATCTCCCTTAGGGAGTGGGATAAGAAAAGTACAATTAGATTCAAAAGCTAGAAGTATCGCATGATCCATAGCTAAAGAAGTTGTGCATCTACAAAGAGTTTGTAAAATCATGCATGTAGACAAATTCGCAATATATTCCAAAAACATAACTCCGTGAAGTGAATGTGCTCAATAGTGTGCAATGAATCTCAAAACACAAAGATATACAAAATTTTCAATTAACACTAACTGATATCTTTTCATTTTACACTTTCATTTTAGATCCTCATGTATTGGTAGCTTCACACAACCCTTTTTTTTATTTTTTAAAATAGACTTTACCATTTTACGCGAGTCTCCTCATGTGTCTCAATAGGGATTCCCAGTTACTAAGAGCTGTCACTTGTTTGACTTTTCATGTGAATTTTTGCGTCACCATTCTGCATGAGTTTTCTCATATGTCTCAATGGGGATTCTGGCATACTAAGATCAACATTTCACTTATTCAATTTTTGTAGGGGTAGATAGCTTTTTCCTCATGATTACTCTCAGTGTCCATGTAGAGTTTCAATCATCATGCAAGTGTTAGAAAGAATTTTCAATTTCTTTATAGTTAAAAGATATTAAACACATATTTTTTCAAAGTGTGGGGGTTCATGTTTCAAGTATATAGAATGAATTATGCTAGAGACATGAGAATCCTCCCCCTGAGTATATGCACTCATCAATTTAGGTACTCTCCCTTAGTGTAAGCCATGTAACACACCTAGTTTGAATCAATGCAGCATTTATATATGAAGAATGGACAAGCCTTAGAATAGTCAAGAAATGGATTTATAAGCTATATACAACCAAGCATGCAGGGATTTAGCAATATGTTCATGCAAGCACTCATGATTCAAGATATGTAGCCCGCGCAAGATCAAGTTCGTCGACGAACTCCCCCGCAACGCCATGGGCAAGGTCCGCAAAGACCAGCTCGGCAAGAAAAAATATATTTTTCTAAAATTTTTGTTACATGATTATAAACTATTTAATCATAGTTTACTTCTATTCATTCAATGATTTCCTACTTAGAACATGCAGGGGTCATGGCATCATAGTATGGAACGTATAAAAAATATGCAGGGTGATTTATCGAGTTTGGCTTGGGAGAATGCCTACCTTTTATGACGCTTTAACAAAAGAAGAAGAAGAACGTGAAGAAGTTGCAGGAGATGATGATGCACAGAGGAAGAAGCCCACGTTCTTCACTCGTTCAGCAGCCGTAGCTCGTTCCGCACGACAGCGGAGGAAGAAGATGGAAGAAGAGCAACTGCAATGGCAGCAGCTTGCCCATGTGAAGGAAGGAGAATGGAAAAAAAATCGACCGCAGACGAGAGGAGGACGGATGGTGATGTAGCAGCAGCATGAACCAACAGCAACAACAATAGGCTCTTGCCATCGGGGGGTTTCATTTATAGAGGAAGAATTCCTAAATGTGTAGGGATCCTATTGGGGATCGAAGTTTCCCTAAGAGTAATTCCCCACTGTCCTTACAATACCTCCATGCAATTTTCTTTCCACGACCACAACCGCCTTCCTTGTTTTGATAAAAACCTTAAAAGCTCATGCGAAGCCATGATCAAATGTGAGGGTTATGTTCATCACCCAGAGACCCGAATGTATATAGTATTTATATTTATACTCCTAGAAGTCCATATACATATACATGTTTACCGTAAGTCGACAAGCCCATTACTCCCTTACAGTTTCCTACCTCCTTTAAGGCCCATACTGTTGGGTTTTTAGCTAGCAAATAAGTTTATCTTTTAAATCATTAATAAAGCCCATTGAGTTTAGGGATATTTTTGGTTAAGTTCACAAGCTTAATATCATTATGTATTTATGTATATTCTTAGGAAAGTCAAATACTTATCATTAAGGCCCATTATTCTTTTTAAAGCCCATTGAGTATAACTCTCAGCTTAATGTCATTGGGCTAGGTTTTTTCTTCTTGCAATTTTACATGGGTTAAGCCTTAAACCTTTATTAAGGTCAACGAATTAAACTCGTTAGAATTATAATGGGTTTTAACTTATTTATTTAGTGTGCACTGCATCGTGGAAGCTTGGTGAAGTCCCTGCTAATACATGCACTACGCTCCACGTAGGGAGGGGGGTTCACAAGGGTGGGGGCAACCAATTACACACACTACCCTTGCGCAAGAGGGGAGATCGCGGGGAGGGAAAACAAACTATCGACCGTACACCGAGCTCAGGCATCCGATCGAGGTGCAGCCAGATCTTGGACAATGATCGAGGGATGCCAAAGGATGCCTGAAGGTCTGGCGCCGAGCTGCTGTCGTTGGATGGAGACGGTGGCCGCAGCTGTGGGCCTGTGCAGTTCTACCGCGTAGGACAGATTGGCGCAGTCATGGTCCATTGGCCGGTACGGGTGCTGTGGAACTCCAATCATGACGGGACCAAGTCGTGGACATTGCTGACAGGGAGGTCTATGAACCCTCAGAAGATGGCAGCCTTCTGATCACCTCGCTGGACGTGGTCGTGGGAACGGCCGGCATCAGGTTTCTGGATAAACAGTTGGACCAGTCGCAGGTAGCTGTGGGAACTCCCAATGCCGATGTCATATCGGGACAAGACCACTTGTGTTAGTTCCATATCGTCGAAAGCTGTAACTTTGCTGAAGACCGTCTGACCTGAAACGGAGAGGAAGAGGGGGTGTCGGGGCCGACTTGTCAGCAGCCTGTCCTGGGCGAATAGGGGACTCCAGGTCTGGCGCGATTGAGTGAGAATGGCCGCCCTGGATGGAGACGATGTCGAAACCAGGCAGGACCACCTCTGGAGCATCGGCGCTTCGGAGGAGCAGAACTCTTGTGAAGAGAGCTCTGGCTGAATCGCACAGGGGCGGGTGGTGGAGATGCTACCAGATGGTGCTCAGGTTCAGACCTGAGTTTGGTGCAGTTGCACGAGAATGGGCGGCGTGAACGGTGCCAAGGTCGGATCGTCGCGGAATCACTTCTGGAACGAAGCTGACTCGACGATGTACGACTCCACGGAAGAAAGCTTTGCCTGGTTTGCACCGTGGATGCTAGAGTAGTCTCTGCAAACTTGACCTCTATTGTAGGCTGGTTGCAGAGGGCAGTAGCATGGTCTTCTTGATCCACGGGAGGGCGTAGCAATGACGGGGAGACTCCGGGATGCAGTGGACGCTTGGAGTAGGGGAGGGCGGACCTGAGTTGTAGAGGGAGAGGGGGCTGGGGCGTGGGATGCAGGGGCTTGAAACAAAAGAGTTTACAGGAGTGCTAAGAAAATAAAAGTATAACTTTCCAAATAAATAACTAAAACTAAAACTAGAGTTAGATAAAAAGATATAGCCGTGAGGAGGATGAAGACGATGATGTCAATGCCCTTGAGCCTTTGAGTGCTGCTCACACTGATGTAGACGTCGCCATGGAGAAGACTACTAGAGAGAGTTTAGAGAGAGAAAGAGGTAGAGAGAGGTGAAGATAGAAAAAAAGAGATTAAGAAGATGGAGAAGAAGAAGAAGAGGAGGTAGAGGAGTGCACATAGAGAAGAAGAAAAAGGAGGAGAAGTTGAGAGCAATTCTAGAGAGAGAAAATAATCTGGAGAGAGAGAGTTAAGAGGAGGAGGAGGAAGATAAAAATAAGTAGCGCCGCTGGAGAGAATAGGGAAAGACTAGAAGAGAGAGTTTAGAGAGAGAAAGAGAGAAAAATGATAGAGAAGCTTGAAGAAGAAGAAGTATATGACAAATTACCTACGTGGATGGGAGAGGAATAGGAAAACAAGTAGAAGAGAGAGGGAGAAGAAGAGGGGAATGAGAGGAAGAAGAAGGGGAGAAAGGTTAAACTCTCTACTCCTAAACTATAGGAAATGAAAACACCTTCGGGACCCCCTTCTCACATCCACATGAGGTTTCTTTTATAGCCTCCTTTCATGCCTTCTATGGAAAGCTATCTCCACGTCCATTCACACTTTAGCCGGCAACCCATTACAACTTACATGCCCTCCTTTACACACAAAGGGCCACACGCTGTTGTTGCTTTCCTTATCACGAATGAGATGGTGCCTTCCTTCACATACACAAGATGACGCACTATTGTCACTGTTGTTCTATTGTTGTTTGCCCTCTACCATCTAGTAATGGTTCACAAGCACCAAGTTCTTCCTTTCTTCCTCTGTCGTTCGCACATGAGGCCGTATGAGGCACACTTCTGGGGCACCGCTGCTACTAGATTTTCTCCTCTTCACTTTCTTTATTCCTCCATGCAACCCACAAGCTGAACAACTCCCACATCCATTTTCCTGGTGCCAACACTGTAACGACCCAGAGCTCCGGGTACCGATAACCCGATAATATCGGATTACCGCTACCAAGAACTAGGGACGCCACCCAAGAGGCTGATGAGGCCCCTGAAGGGTTAGTGGAGTTTGTCGAGTAACATACCCCCCCACCATCCTAATACCCTAACACTCGAGACCATCTTCCAAAAAATTAAACACACAGTACTACAGCAGCAAAGGAGCAAGGCAGCGGCGGCTTCCTCCCGTGAAGATCCCTTGCGGGAGAGAGAGAGAGGAAGAGAGGAAGAGAGAAAAGAGAAAGAGAAAAAGGAGTGAAGAAGGAAGGAAAAGTGGGAGAAAGAGTAACCCTGTAAGCTCGGGTAATTTTATTCTCTCATTTTGGGAATTTATCCCGGTTGAGATAATCTTACATCTTTCCTCCTCCCCATTCTCCCCCTTTTTGTTAGCATCAAAAAGATAGAGTGAGAGAGAAAATCACATAATCAGACATAAGGTTAGAAAGACAATTCTCCCCCTTTTTGTCAGCAAAATCACAAAAGCAGACAAATAGAATGATAGAGATGCATATACAATTTTCCTCCTTGGTTTGTCAAAGCTTTGCCTATTAGGAGATATTACAATGTTTGTGTTCGCTATACGCGGGAACTTTTGAATTTTCACGGCGTGATGCATACTCGCCTTTCGGAAGGCCGAGATGGGTCGAGTTGGCATGCGAGGATTCCTAGAGTATTGATAGGGACATGTAAAGAATGATATGAACGCATAGTTCTCCCCCTTTTTGTCAATATAATACCATTCTCCCCCTTTTTGTCAGCATCAAAAAAAGAGAGTGAGAGAGAAAATCACATAATCTGACATTAGGTCAGAAAGACAATTCTCCCCCTTTTTGTTAGCAAAATCATAGAAGTAAGCTGACAAAGATGCATATACAATTTTCCCCCTTGGATTGTCAAAGCTCTCCCTGTTGAGAGATATTACAATGTATTTGTATGCCGCAAGCGAGAACTTTTGAATTTTCACGGCATGACGCACACTCGCCTTTCAGAAGGCCAAGATGGGTCAACTTGGCATGCGAGGATTCTAGGAGCATTGACAGGGAAACGTAAAGAATGATATGAATGCATAGGAAAGAACTGTGCATGGTTAATTATCACGTCCCGATGTGAAAAATTGATACGCAGTAGTTATATCATTCATGTCAATCAGAGCAAGATAATAGTCACAAGAGACAAAAGAGACAAGAATACAAGGAGCCATAAAATTCCAACTTTTATTGATAACTTTTAAGAAATATTTGTTACATTGACTCTTTTAGACGCCGAGGATGAAAGGGTTATGTTGGCTTCTTATCAGCTTCAAGGTACCGCACGCACGTGGTGGACCACGGAGTGGGATGTCACCTTCTGTTCCCATCCGCTTTGACAGATCACATGGGCAGAGTTTGTTGCTGCGTTCGAGCGTGCCTACACTCCGACCTGCCTGAAGTTAGCTAGGATGTACCAGTTTCTGGGGCTGACGCAGGGCGAGATGTCAGTGCTGTAATAACGAGATAAGTTCATTGAGTTGGGCCGGTATGCGCCCCACATTTTTGCTGATGAAACCGTGAGGACTCAACAGTTTCTGCGCGGACTAAAAATAGAGTTGAGCCTGCCATTGTTCTCAATCCCTATAGCTGAGTTAGATTCTACGTACCAAGCAGCCATTGCGTTAGAGTTGGAGTTGGCGAGGACCTGAGGACTTTCTCAGGCTGTGATGGTTTAGCTGGCCGTGCCGCATCAGCCACCCTACCAACCATCTGTTCTAGGAGCTCCTCCTGCTTTCTCTGCTACCGGTGGTACTAACTTCCCGCAATCCCAGGGCAAGGGATTCCGATTCAAGAAGTCTAAGAAAAAGAAGTTTGATCAGTCGGCGTTTTCTGATCCGAGTCAGCAGTCTGTTTCTTCCGTTCGACTACGTCAGGATTGTGCTGCTTCTCAGCAGAGGTTGTGTTCCAAGTGTGGTGGCAGCCATCCGGGTGTGCCGTATTCTCTGCTGACTGTCTGCTACCACTACGATCAGCTGGGGCACATCTCCCGAGACTATCCGTTGAGGTCGAAGATGTTACAGTTCTCGCAGGCTTCCCAGTCACAGCAGCCGGAATTTCATCTTCCTCCACCGCTTCCACCTCAGTCGTTCAATTCCCACTCCTTCCTAGCAGTCGTCTGTAGCTAGCCATCCGTCGAGAGCCAGGGTTACTCACATCACTCGTGCGGAGGCATTGGCACCAAATCTGGTTGAAGGTACGATTTCAATTTATGGTCGTTCAACACGTGTTCTTTTCGATTCGGGGGTGACCCATTCTTTGTCTCCGAGGATTTTATCGCTCGTGTCGAAGAGCCGATGGATGAAGTTTCCTGTAAGATGCTCATGAAGTTGCCATCTGGCGATTAGATGTCCACTCCTTTGTGCTTGGAAAATTCTCCGGTTCTCGTCAGTGATCGGAAACTACCAGCGAGACTTAAAACCTATTAAAAAAAACACAATGATTTGCATGAAAGAACAACTCCTCCTAAGTCAAAAACAAGCATTTTCACTTTCAACTCTCATCAACTCAATTCAGATTTGGAAGAAGATGCAGACATGCAAACATTTAGCTCCCCCCTTTTGTCAAAAACACAATCACAAAAGCACACTCAAAGATCTTCATGTAAATTTTATTTCTCTCCTTTTTTGTCAGAGTCAAATAGGGGATTATTAGACCATGAGATGTACATGGAAAGCATGAAATGAGCAGTCAAGCACATATTCACGCAGTATTGTATATAAAAGCAAGCATGTTTGTTGAACGAGATAAGAAAGATGCGAGAGTCCAAGAACTTGAGTTCCATGAGCAATAATAAAAGGGTAGTGCATACTAAAAGTGGTACTGCATTCCTCAAGAAATATGACTGATTCAAAATGTACATTTACACAATCACTCCCTAGTTATCTAGGTGAAAGATGAGCAATGAAATCTAAGTAATATGGATGTTCAAATATTCTAAGGAACACAAGCAGGAACTTTTCCTTCCTACATGTCCATACACCATTCTCGGCTTTTGGTAGCTTCGCACAACCCCAAAATTATTTATTTTTTTAATTTTAAATAACAAGATGACTAATCCTTTTGACACGAGACATACCCTTTGTCTCAGGGGCAATTCTCGGTTACTTGGTTTCGTCACTTATGATAATGTGGATAAGATAATTTTCAATGCAAGTTTCCTCCTTTATTTCAGGGAAGATTCTCGATTTACTTGATGTCAAATCACACTTATTCACATTTTTAGAGGGGCTGACAACTTTTTCCTCACGAGTCACGTGATTTCTATGTAGGGTATCAAGAGTCCTAAAATGTGTTGAGTGGAATAAGTGAAATCTTTATTGACTAGAATCATTAGACTCAACAGTACAAGTGGTGTGAGAGATTGCATGGAATGTAAGAGATGAATTAGCTGATTCATAGTGATGTCTCCCCCTAAGTGTATGCACAGTTATGATAAAAACCTCCTCCTTAATATGTGCCATGTAAAAATATGTCTTAGTCAAACCATTTTTATTTATCAAGGGTGTAAGGTCATAGGAGATATCAACTGAAAGGTGTGTAAACTATATATACTCCAGCATATCAAAATGGTATGAGCAAGCAAGATGATTATCGGTACACACACACTTGAAGCTTGATGAAAGATGGAAGGAGAAACACAAAATAAAAACTTCAGATGAAAGCTCCCCCTTAGTGAATGAAGATGATTTTGGATGAAGCTTACTTCTCAACTTGATCTTCACTTGAATGGCCTACCGATAATCTTGAAAATATTACTCTTGGATGAAGAACTTCTGGACGTAGCACTGTTCACGGAGCTACAGTAGTAGCCCTCTTTCTCCCTTTGATAGCCTCCTTGATCTCCTTAAGTGATTAGGGTTTTTGACCCCAAAGAGAAGTTTATATAAGTCTTGGGTGGTCAAGGCACAAGCTAGGAGCTAGATCCACAAATCATGGCATGTCTGGTGACTTTAGGTTTAAATAAACCAAGGATAAGACCTCTCCCTATTCAAGAAGAAAAAAGTCAATTTTAGCTACATCGAGGGGTTCGGTCGACCGGATAAGGGCGGTCAGTCGACCGAACTGTAAATCCCTATAATTTTTTGAATGTTGGAAATTTCAGTCGACCGACGCATAGCCTTAGGTTGACCAAACTATGAAAAACTGTTCATTTCTAAACACTATCAATTTTGGTCGATCGACTTGTGTCTATTGGTCGACTGAACTATCCCAGACCTGCAAAAAGAGATTGTTAGCCGAGTAAATCATATCCATAGAACAAGAGCTTCATGTCCTTATTCATTTTATGCATTTTGGAATTTGATTTGGCTTTGTTTATGCATTTGAAAATTTTAAAGCATTTGAGATTTGGACATTACATAACATAGCCTTAAACCACACTTAAGTACCATCAATCCTCACTTTTGATTACTTTGACACGGTACGAGATAAAAACTTAGTTCAAGGTTTTGTTATCATCAAAATCACCTGGGGATACACAACACGCCGGAGGTCTTACCATTGATGCTGTTATTTCTTCTCGCTCCAATGCTGTTCAGTTTTCAGGCCAAGAAGGGTTCTCCACCTGAGTCATGCTAATTTATACGGCCGCCAAGCAGATTATGGGTTCTATGTTCAAGGGGCAATTGGCCATATTCTCAGCATTCTCCAAGGACATTCTACACATTTTTGGCAGTTTCTCTCGATTTATCAGCACGCCGGCCACGTCAACGCAGTGTATTACTCTCCCTCAGTTCTGTCTTGCCCTTCCATCAAGGGAGTTATACTTTATGACTGATTTTATAAAATGACCCTCCATATATGAAATAAACATGTCTCTACCCTGAAGGATTTAAACAAGAAAGTACATTTTAAAAACAACACTAACTGGTTCAAATTAGAAATTAGTGGAGCTGGAATCCATATTGGCTGATGGTGAGTAGAGGTTAATGACTTATGGTGCTAGAGATTGCTGTCTCTATTGTCTTGTTATCCTCGGTGTCTGTGTTGCATCCTAGGCAATGGCGAAGGTGAGGGGAACCATCAGGACTCTATCTTGGGTTGCTTTCTTTCACCCTTCAGATGTTATTATGGTCGGTACAACAACATTTTCTGCTTCAAGAACTTGAACTTCAACATACGATGGGCCTTTTGGATCGAGGATGATCCTTTGGAGGAGTTAATTGGAGGATAAATGATCTTTAGTAAGGATAAATCATCCTCACTAAAATAGTGCCCCCAAAAAAAGAAAGGAAAAAAAAACGAACAACCAAATCACCACCATGGCCACTTTAGTACATGTAATCTTTTGAGGGTGTGGAGTGTGGGTGGGATTTAAGGGTTAAGGATGACCTTTGATGTTGATCTTGTGATTCCATCATCAGTTGCTCTGCAATCACCTTAAAATATAGTAAATCGCCCATCAAAGGCTTAATCCTTTTTATTTGGCTGATTATACATGACACTTTGCTTAAAACATTGTATTTTCCCTTCCTTTTTTTTTCTGGGAAACGACCAACTACCCTATGAGTGGTGGTCTTGAATGCAGCTATTGCATACCCAAAATCTTTTCCCTAGTGTCACATGGAGTAAGAACATGTCTATTCGTTACTAAAATGTTGTAGGTTAAATAATAGAGCAGATTCAGATGTTATAGAAATGTGCAAATGAGGAATTGAACATGCTTTTAGAGAAGACATATATCTAAATTTAGAGATCATGACATCCCTCCCTTTTTTTGAACTCACGCTTTACCCAACCCACCCCTCCATGTAGTGGTTTTGGGGACTAACAAGGAAATAGACTTATTTGTAGGGACTAAAAAATAAAAAATCCCCTTTTGATGTGTCACTTTCATGATTTCTACCGGTTGTTGGTGATATTCTATTTTTTTTCATATTATCTATAGATGTTTACTTGCAGACAAGTGTCCTTTTGTGCTGCTCCCTGTTGTCTAGGTTTTGCTTCATTTATCAATGCATTCTTAGAAACTAGAGACTCCTCTGCTCTAGCCACCCATCTAAAAGTTCTATTGTTCTGTTCTCCCCACAAGGATCATAGGGTGGCATGAAGAACCAACCACCACACAATCGCATCTCCTCTGAGGGGCCATCTCTTACCCCAAGATTCGATGAATTACAACACTTTCGTCTGATGGGCAATAGAACAGTTGGACCTCGAAGCCAAGTCGTATTGCACCTCCCGCGAATACGAGTAGCCAGCGAACAGGTGATCAAGGGTCTCAACGCCCTACCACACAAGCATGAAGTCGACTGGATGTCGGGGACGAAAGAAGCCAACTTGTCACACATGGGGAGCCTCTCATGGGAAATCCTCCAAACTAGAATCTTCACCTTGAACGGATTCCTTGGCCTCCAAATGTCCGAGGCAAGGCTATGACGCACCCCTCCATTTGAGATAAAGGTGTAGGTAGACCTAACTGAGAAAGTCTCCTCCTTACTCCACCTCCAAACCCACGCATCCTCCCTGAGGGAATGCGGGGCGAAGTTGAGGAGACAAAGAAGGAGATCTTGGAGCTCCTCCATCTTTGTTGGCTTGAGACCTCTTCTGAAAGTCGGCACCCAGGTGCCTCTTGAAAGTTGCGGATCAAAAACTCGGATCGCCGTCCTCGAAGGGTCAGCCGATACAACAAAGAGACAGGGGAAAGATGCCTCCAAAGAGAGCTCGCCGCACCATCTGCCCTTCCAGAAAAGACATCTGTTGTCTTTCGCAAGACGGGCCCGAATATTGGAGGAGAGTATATCTCTCGAAGACAAAATGCCACGCCAGATGGGAGAGGTTTGGGCCATGGGAGGAGCATCCAAGTCTTAAACCCTCCTCTTGCCCTAGTGTCTCTGTCTGACACAGGTCGTCCAAAGCCCATCATCTCCCACTCCCAATCTCCATAGTCACTTGCACAAGAGAGCCAAATTAAAATCTTCCATATCCTTGCTCCCTAGCCCCCCTGTTCCTTGCTAGCAGCCACCCTCTTCCACCTAATATCATACCCATCCCCTCCATCTCCCCCCACTTCCATGCTAGAAGAATCTCCCCTGAATGGACTCAATCCTCTCCACCACTGTTTTCAGGATCCGGAACATCAAGAGAATGTAAATAGGTAAGCTGTCCAAAACTAATCTGCATAAGACTAATCTGCCTCCCATATGACCTCATGCTTGTGGTTTTAAATATTTTCAGGAGACTTGTGAGATAGTCTGACTCCGACGAAGGAGTAGTCGTGGAATAGAGATCCAGGGAGAGTGCTTTTGGAGACCGCTGCTAGGACGAGTAGGTTAGTTATTTCTCTTCTGATGACTAGCAGTTGTACTAGAGTCTCTGTGTATGAGACGTAAACATTATGTATGTACCCTATAGGAGGAGGAACATATGATTCTCTATGGAGTGGTTATGGAAATTATACTTTATGGTTGTGGTATGGGTGTATTCGTTTTGTGTGGAGCTAAAGATGGTCAGGGCAATGAGCACCTTGCAGATCGGTCTAGACTCACAACGGTAAGTAAATTGCACAGTGGCCATCCCCAAACCCAGATAGAGGATCCAGGGAAGGAGGCGCCACAGTTGCATAGCAACATGAGGGGGCCCTCATTTCTCATAACTACTGGTTGTCGAACGTGCATCGCCAGTGCCTCAGCCCTTGCACTGCTATCCCTGTCAGCCCAGTGACGCCCTTCACTGCTCGGAGATCGACGTTGCAGAGCATCGACAAGGGGCCTCAACGAGTAAGGAAGAGCAACAATATCAGTGTCCACGAGCTCGATTCACAAAGGATGGTCGGATCCAGGTAAGTGAAGACCTAGACCCGGACTCCTAACCAGGGATCCGCCCAGCCCCCGTCATGCTCGATTGCCTGTCCAAACAGCTTACTGGCCCGCTGTGGGATCCGCAGTCCAAGTTTTTGAAATTCAAACCTATTTGTGGGCGAGGTCCGTACTTGTCTTCTACCTTCGGACGAGTTGGACCCTTGCCACTTTCCTCCGGCCACCGGTGGAGGCATATCAAAAAAGTGTTGGCCGCTGACGTCCACTCCGACGATCGTCTGGATGGCTGGTTCACACACGGAAAACATAATTTTAAAATATCCATTTTGTTGGATAAAAATGCACATATTTTAGCTAATTAATTAGCATGTGCATAATGCATTCCGCGAGTATGGTTTATCATATGATTTAAAGTTTGTGTTGGACCTTTCCCCACTGACCGTGATCAGTGTTAATTTACATCGGAACAAGTCCGAACACCTATAATTAACTGTCAAAATCTCTTTTAAACCCTTACAATCTCCGTTGTGATATCGGTGATTTAGTCCGAGTGGGACTTCCATGCCCTAAGATAGACCGCAATCAGAAGACACTTTTCCATTGCAAAAAAGGGGGCAAATACAATCGGGGCCATTAAAAGGGATGCATTACAAAGCATGAAATGACTAAGGTCGTCAGAAGATGTCCTCAAAATCAAGGAGTCTGACGTTCGGAGCCACTCCTAATTCATGAAGACGAGCTTCTTCTTCTTGGAGGCGAGTTGCTTCATCTTGAAGTGATGCCACCTGTCCCTCCAGCAGGGTAATCTCCTCAGCACTCTGGGACTGTGTCGTCTCCACTAGCAGCAGTTCAGCCTCAATGGCACTTAATTCTACCCGTAGCTCATCCATCCGACTGCGCAAAAATTGTGCATGAGCAGAAGAGGTCTCCAGTTGGGTTCTGTGCCTCTGAATATTGGAATTCAACATTTCTAGCCCTGACCGATAATCGGCTCTCTACAGTTTAAGGGCCGCCAGCCTATCATTCACAGTACGCCCTAAAAAATCCTGATGATTTATAGATTTTAGTAGTAGCAGCAACTGCTGGGTCCATATCTCTAGGGGGCAGCCTAATGCTTGCAGGCCAACTATCAGCCGCTCAGCCACCTCCTTCAATTGTAAATAAGTCAGTGCCGGCTGAGATTCCACTACCCGGTGCAGCATCTCCAAATTTTGCCAAATGAAGTCCTCTGATGATGTGAAACCAAGGGAGACTGTTGGAGTTACTTTGAAAGTGACTTCACTATCGATGGATGCCCATAAGCCAATGACTGGCTTGGAAGAGGAAGATGGAATGGCCGCTGGGGTGTGTGAACCAAGCACTTCAGCAACTTGTTCTTGAGCTGTTGTCTCTTCCACCGTCGGACCCTCAGAAGTTGCTTTCTGTATAAGTGCCGGAGATGGCAGAGGCTCCGATTCTGTCGCTTGCACAGATGGAGTTGTAAGCTCAGGGGCAATGGTTAGTACGACCACTGGAACAAAAAAAGAACCTCTGGTCGAATCCACTTTGGCCCTCAACTCTGAAGCCCACACTAGAGCAGAACTCTCCCCTAATGAGCTCAGCTCCAGTGATGATACCTTAGCTGCCGGTTGTATCCTTACTGGCACAGGATGAAGTACATCAACTACCTCTGAAGAAGTTGCGGTCGCAGGAAGTAGTAGGTCTAAAGCCTTCGTTGAAATGACATCTGAAGCTGGTATCAAAAGATGATCAATGGCACTAGGCTCCTGGAACGAATTTCAATAAGCACCAAGGTGACAAAATAAATGAAAGGCTATGTAGCTCGACTAAAGGAGAGGGAAGAACTTACCCTAATCGCGGAATCCATCTCCCCAAATGCCTGAATAGAGGACGATAATTCCGCAGATGAAGTAACAAAGGGAGGGGTTATCTCCTCTTTCATGTCGATTCTGACAAATTCCTCTTGTGATATTCCCTCGGACGATGGTGCTAGCAACTTTGGATGGCTAAATATCGAAGGACCACTTGGTAGCACAAGAGGCATTACTACCCCTTCGCTGACTGTCTCATATGCTTCCTCCTCACCCTCTGAAGAATCATAGTCAACTTCTTCGTCAGAAGGAGTAGCAGAGCTACTGGAAGAGATGTCTACACTGGGTTCAGGTGGGCCCGCTACTTCTGCTACTTTTCGAGTTGCCGAGTGGGTGGTTATACATCACAAGGGTATAGTACCCCTCTTGAACATAGTTTTTTACCCTTTTTGCAGTAGGGAGACGTCCACAGTCGGTGTCCTAATCTCAGTGCTGACTACTTCGGCCACTGTAGCACAAAAAAATATGCATAAAATGGGGTCGGAGGGTCATCAAAGAAGAAGAAAGATTGAGCGGAGTGAGGTCACTCAGCTTACCCTCAACTTCACTAGCCGGTGTAGGTGAAGGCAATCTGATATTCTCCTGAGCGGTAGAGGGGGCCCCTTCTACGACTTCGGCTATCTTAATTCCCTCCACCATGGTCATGGCAGGAGGTTCTCTCCCTATATCCTCCGCTGCCTTTGCAGTCCCCTCAGTAGTTGCAGCAGTGGCAACTGCTTCTTGAGCTACTACCAAATAAAGGAAATGTCAAGTCAAGAATAGAGGTACCATGAAGGGAATAATTCTACAATATGCAAAGAAAAGTAATATCACCTCCGGCTGCTTGCTGGGCAGTCTCCTGCTGAGTGGCAAACTCTTCATATGATGGCACGAGACGCAAGGGAATCTCAATTACATCAACTACAGAAGATGACTGCTTTGATGAGACTTTCTGAGCCTTCTTCACCCATCCCAAGGCAACTTTCATTGAAGAAGCTGCCCTCTTTCTGCCAGGAGGTAATGGAGTCGTGGTTGGCACTGGTACAGGAGTGTCAAAATATTTAGGCTTCTGAGCCTGGGAAATAATTTTCCTATAAAGCCCTTGCTATTTTATGTCTGGCCTATCTGCCAAGGAGAACGTATATCGTTATAAAGAAGGTCAAGCAATGAAACAAGCACCATGTCAACCGGAGAAAGTCTTACCTACCGGGCCATTGTAAAAAGATGAGAGGGGCCAATACTGATAAGCCACCTCCTTGCTACGGGACGCCGCTTCCCAGACAAGCAAGAAATGTCACCAATTTTCTTTCACTTTTTGGCAAGATCAGCGAAGTCTACATGGCCATGGGAAGCAAGACAGTGATACAAGCCGAGGTGGTCAATACCCTAGCCGTCAGCATAGTGAATAGATACAAATAAGGGCTTGTCCAGAATACTTACTGTAGGGTTTTCAAGGGTCAGCCCATCAATATTCATCAGAATGAACAACCAAGACGTATGCTGATAGTACATCAAGGTTCTATCTTCCTTCCTGACAAACGCCCGATATGGGTTGCAGCGGTCGGTCTCACAGTTCCAAGAAGCTGCTTTGGGGAGCGGCTCCTCGATTGGAAAAGGATATTGCTGAGTCTCTAGGAGAGCTTCACCAATTTGGCATAAATGTCCCAAGTTCTTCATAAAAGTATCTTCATTTACATCGGCAAGCACATGCGTCAACTATTTGGCTACATCTTCCTTCAAAGCCTTCTTGTGTACTTTATATGTGTCTGCTTCCCTTGGGTGATGAGAAAATAGCCTCTTTAGATGGGCTTCATCAATATCAAATATCGGCCTAGGCTACTGCCTCAGAAAAGTGCACTCGGTCACATCCCAGCAGGTTCCTCTAGTATTGTGGTAGAAGCTCGTGTGGGCATTCTACCATTTTATATACTCTAGAGTAACTCGGGAACGTAGTTTGGCACCGATATTCTAAAGGTGCTGGCCTCCCGACGATGAAAGAAATCCCGCCAAGTGCGACCTTCACCAGCAACGACCGAGCCATGTTTCGACCTACTGTCTAACGAAAACTGAGCAGCTGAAGAAGGAATGTGCTAATCATAGCCAAAATTCCATCCAAATCTGAACGGGTAATAAGGTTCTCGGGACACATCTATTGGTATCAAAGCATACCATTGTGATCTAACAATTGGTATCAGAGCATACCATTCTTTCCAACAGAAATGACATATTATTATTGTTGTTGTTTATGAATGTATACATATGTATGTAACACTAATCTACATGCTTATGAATGCAGGATGCCCATGATGCCATCATCACTGACCTACGGCCCCAGTTGGTGGATGCCAGACGGTAGCTGACTGTCATTCGACAAGAGCTGGACATCTTGGTAAGTTTATGCAATGCTCTTTTTTTTTGTGTTTTTGTACCTAGAATCCTAATGCTTAGTCACTAACTATCATTTATTTCTTTGTTTTAGCGTGACCAGTAGTGGCAACAGTAGGGATGGCTGGCGAAGCCTCTTCCAGCTCCCGGGCTCGTCCTCTAGAGGCCACCTCCCTCCAGGAGCAGTTGGCTGGTGTGGTGGGATGTGCCGAGGAGGCAGAGCACGTACTCGTGGATCGGGTGAATGTTGTTTGGTTTGAATTTAGATTTGATCACATTCTACTTTCCACTGACCTCGGGGGAATATGGACTTTGGCAGGTGGCAGAGATCCAAGGTGCGTTGGTCTAAGCTGAGGAGGAGCACGATGCCCAGGCGGCCACTGTGGTAGAGCTGGAGGCGGAGCTATGACGTCGTGACGCTGAGGAACTATCGCGAGACATGCTAGAGTTGCAGGTTTCCCTCCAAGTGGCAAGGAGGGATGCAGGGAGAGAGAGAGTGGAGAGGGAGAGAGAGGGTAGGAGAGCAAAGTGACAGAGGGACTAGGACGAGAGGAGGGCTCTAGAGGCCCAGGTGATGGAGCTCCAGCTAGGCCTTAGCATGGCCAAGCAGAGGTTACGAGGGAGTGAGGAGCGCTACCATAGGGCACGAGAGCGTGGTGCGCGCCTCTGCCAGTCTAGCTCTTTCTCCGTGGGTAGCTTCTTTGTCACTTCGACAGAGCAGCAGCAAGCCGCCAAGGCCAAGTTGGCACTATGGGGTGAGGTGAGTACTACCTTGTAGAGCTCCAGAAGGCCCCCTAGGGACTCTCGTCTTAGGAGAGAGGAGAGTGATGACCAGAGGGATGGCCAGGAGGGTGGTGGCAAGAGTTAGAGAGTTATTTGTACACCCACCCCCTCACTTATGATGTACATGTACTTGACAGTTTATCATATATGAATGGAAAGACCTTGAGCTTCCGCTCTCGCTACATTTGTGTCCTGCAGCCATTGTTCTTGTTTGTACATTTCTTACCTACTGCTTTCTCATTCATATTTCCATGCTTTTCTTTCATTGTAATATAAGAGAAACTTGTGTTAATTGGGAAAGATATTGGTAGGCCGAGGGATCTAAGAAAGGACTTATTATTCACTTCATTTCTAGGTTGCAAGTGCAGGACATGACAGAGACCATGTTGCAGCGTTAAAGCTTCTAAATGCTGTTAAATCAGCAGGCAGACTAGCTGTGGCTGTTCTTCTAAGGCCTTTCAGCTTTGAAGGACAAAGGCGCCATCTAGAGGTAATGCTTATACATGTATGTGTATATAATGTACATCTGTATTTCTCAAGGTATAATGAAAATGGAGTGCTTCTAACTTAGATCCCCCACACCTTCACCATTTTACTGCTGATTGGTGATTGAAAGGGTTGATCTGCAGAAGTGTATTTGTGGAAATACATGGTCAGCTGTGTGTCTAGAGGGTATCCTTTGGCAATTCACATAGGAATAGGTGTGCATGTGGAGGGCAAGATGGTAAAGGATGGGGGATAAGATGGTGATTAATGTGAAGGAAAATGTTAAAGTCTCATTTTATCCCTGTGAATTGTCATTTGCTCGGCTGTAAAGTGTCCATTTGAGGGGCAAACCTCAAGTTTGATGTGCCTAGCCTCACGCACGCACAGAAAGGCTTTGATCACCTTTTTGATGGGGCACCTGTCTGCCACCTGTATATGGTGGGTGGTTCATCTTGCATGCCACCTATTAGGCTATTTGGGGGAAGTGGAGTAGGACTTGCCAAAACAAAAAATATGTTATCTGATGGAGCATTATGTATTTTCAGAAGAGGAGGGAGTCTGCCAGAATTCTTTGTAGAGAAAGGTGACATCTGTCTTGTACCTTGGGTTTTGTGAGTAGTAGCTGGCACACACCACTGTGCTGGGGTGCTCACTTTTTATATAGAAGGATTTTTGAGAGCTTACATTTTACAGCCAGTATACTTGTACATTCCTTTCTTTTTTAATATTTAGAAATTTGGAGTATGACCTACTTATCTACATATGTAAATGTAATATATATATATGTATGCATTGACAAGGATTGAAGAAAATCAAGCTTTTCTGGCAAGCTTTGGCGGATTATGCCATTTACCCCTGATCACCCAATGTGCCACGTCGAACCGCCTACAAGTTAGCTACCTGGGCTAACCCGGGGGCTCCCAACAATGAGTCACAACATGTGGCACCCAGCAATGAGGCCCGAGATCATCCCAATACGTCTCCTCCCAGCAATTCAGCACTAATGGTTTTGGAACTCAAGGTCAAATCGAGCTTCAGAGGCCGATAGCCAGCTAATATGGCTCCTAACAAAGTGTCGAGAATTATCCCAAATACCTTTAAGGCGCCCTATTTCTAGCCATTCTATATCAATGCAGGGTCAACCAAGGGTCTTGGATCACTTTTCACGCCATATGGTGACTCTACATAAAGTGGGGACCAACCCCAGCCCTCTGGCAAGTGGCATTCACCCGCCAACAACTTAGCTACCGGGCCAACCCGAGAGCTCACAGCAATATGTCATGGCATACAACACCAGCCACAGAGCCGAGGATTCCCTCAAAAAGCCTCCTTTCAACTAGCCAACACTAGTGGACTTGGTCGCCCACTCAAATTTGGGCCCCGGAGGTCACTAACCAGCCCACGTAGCCCATGGATGATAGCCAGAAATTATCCCAAACACCTTGCATGCACTCGCATTTCCAGCCATTTCACCATGAATCGGGGTTGATCCGTGGCTCATGGACGCTCACTTCGACATACAATGACACTATAAAGGAGGGGGACTGCTCCCGACTCCTAGACACGCGACAATGAGCTACTTATTTTATAGTCGTCGAGCCAACCCGAGGCCTTGTAGTACGGCGTATTCTTATTAAGGCTGGGATCCCATGCCCACAACACCTTCCTCTTGCTGTCCTAGCTAGGCAAACATGGATTTCAAGTCCTAGCGGGCCGCCTGGGCCTCTACCCAGCCTATATGGTAAGTCAACAAGACCAGAAAATTTTTCCGAACACCTTGAAGGTGACCTTGTATCAACCTTATTTCAAAGCTCATGCCAACACACAAGCCATGAAGCGTGCAAGCCAGCTCTCCCCCAGGTAGCAAAAGGAGAGGAGACAAAGGGGATCACCCCGGGGCCACCCCCTAACCCCCGAGGTCAGGGGCGCACCCCACACCAAGGATGCCTCGGGTCATGGGGGGAGGTGTGGGACTCATTTTTCTCTCTCTCTAATTAATAGATTAATTAAAGATTTGAGGGTTTATTTGGTTTAGAAAAGTATTATTCTCTGATAGATTATCGAAGGAAGAGAGTTATTTTTCACATCCCTACAGAGAAGAAGTTTTCTCTGTTGAATTCTATGTTTTGATGATGTCAATGCAATATGGTTCATTCGCTAATAGTAATAGTTTTTAATTGCAGGTGCTTAAGATGCTAGAACTGTATCAAAAAGAGTAAGGAAGGTCTAAGAAATGATAGAGTAAACTCACCTTGAGTCAAGGTGAAACTTTCAGAAGTTAAGACAAGAGCAATGGAGTGTCGAAGCAGGATCACCACCGCCTCGATGTAGTCACATCCACAGAAGTAATTTTTAAAGAGCTGCATCGACGCAACGAAGAGCTACACCGACGCATCAAGAACAAAACCAGCCATCAAGAAACACCACGTCGAAGCATCAGAGTGGTGCATCGATGCACTAAGTCAAGGATCAATTTTTTTAAATGCAACTACGTCGAAGCACTAAGTAGCTGCATCGACGCACCAAGTCAGAAGCCAGAGTTTAAAGTCTGTTGTTCGAAGGTTCTATCTTTACACTGCCCCGATGCATCTGAGGAGTGCATCGACGCACTCAGCTCGGAACCATAAATTGGAAGACAACAAGGTCAAAGCACCAGAAGGAGGGGCAATTGTTGTCACCAAGATAGGTCAAAGCATCAAGCCACTGATTCATCGCATCAGTCATCAAGAGATATGTTATTACATTCTACATCGACCTGAAGGCTTATGCCTCGGCGCATCTTTCAATCTTCAGCGCACTTAAGGGAGCAACATACTCTGATAGTTCAAGTGTGAGTAATAGTTTCTTAAGGATTAATTATGATCACTTGAGTGTCAATGGAGGATACTTAAAGAAGATCTGTACCGCCAATCTGAAAATCATCTTTAGCTCGTGATTAACCCAGGCGAATCACATGCCGACATTCATGAAAGATTTTGGCGCAAAAATTTCATCACACGTGGCAGATTTCTGAAAGTTCATATCATTATCAGAATATTCTTGTTCCACATGGACCAATAGATATTTTTGGCTGATCAGAATCTCGAGTGGAAGAGAGTGGAAGACGACACTCTGCTCTATATATATCAGCCGTTCTGATCAAGAGAGGCTGCTGAAGTTGTTGCCTTTGTTGCCATTGCAAATTCAGAGTGAGAGCTCTTCCAAAAGAAAAAGAAAGCTTAAAATAGATCAGGAATTAGCGTCTACTTATCTCGCCGCCTTTTATTAACAGCGTCCAAGTACCCAGACACTTATTTCCTTGCCATTTTTTGGGTTATTTTCAATCCATCCAAAATTTGAGACATTGGAATTGGCGTCCGGTTACACAGACTCTATTCATTCTTTAAATTTAGAAATTTCTAATCTTCCTAAAAAATGGCATGAAATGGGCGACTCGTCAGATGGACGCTAATTTAAATAGCGACCGTTATGCAAGATGTCATTTTTCTTGCTATTTTTAAGTCCCATTTTCATCTGAAATTCAAATTACAATTAGTGTCTGTCAACGCAGACGCGAATTCTTTTTGTCTTGGATTTTCAAATTCTAACCTTTTAAATAACGTCCGTTGGGGTGGATGCCAATTCAATTGGCGACTAGGGTGTTCGACGCCATTTTTCTGACATTTCCAAACTCACCTGTGGCTCCTCCTTTTCTCGTTTTGCGGTCCATTTCAACTAGGAAAAGTGCCCAGATGGCTTTCAAAGCTAGAGGACTCTTCCCCTATTTTTATCCCCTTCCCTGAATAATCTTTCCCGAATTAAACCCACAGGAATTACCCTATAAATGGCCCCTGCGGCTGCTCTTGTTGGGGGGGCCGACTTCAATATAGGGGGGAGATGCTACCGATTTTGTGGCTCAAGGAGAGGGTGTTGTCTGCATATAAAGCTTCATCCTGGAAGAGTCTCTCTCCCGAACGACCATAAAGAGCCAAAGCACAGGGCATACTCCACATGCTTTTCTCCCTTTATCTCTCTGTTACTTTTTTTCATATTTTTTACATGCATGCATCATATCCCTTTTATTTTTAATTTCCTTTTCTCTCAACCGCGTTGAGAGCCTCCACCGTACAACACTTGCACATCTTTCATATTCATATCATCATACCTCCCACCCTTTTGCATAAGGGGTTTAAAGGGTCAGCGCCCAACAGGTGTGTCATTCTCCGTATTTTGATGTCATGCATATTTATTTGGGATTGATACTATGCGTCTAATTTGCTAATCCATATTTTATTCTGTTGGTTGTGGTATCTTGCAATGGTAATCAAAATAGGAACTCTCTTCATCGGCCGGGCGATAGAAAGAGAAGGAAGTCGCTCACATCTCCCACGCTTAAGGTATTCCGCGATCCCTCCATTTTCAAAAATATCGGCAATCTGATTATTTGTATCTATGAATTTTATTTCCACTTCCCCTCTGCTAACATGATCACTAAGAAAATGATATCTAACATCTATGTGTTTAGTTCTGCAATGATGCACTGGATTCTTGGACAAATTTATTGCGGAAGTATTGTCACAAAGAATTATTATTTTTCTAAGAGAGATGCCAAAATCAATCAGTTGATGTTGGATCCAAAGCACTTGGGTCACACAACTACCTGTGGCCACGTATTCGGCATCGACAGTTGATAGAGCCATAGAATTTTGTTTCTTAGAGGCCCATGAGACCATGCAACCTCCTAGAACCTAACAATGCCCACTTGTGCTTTTGCGATCCACTTTACAACCCACATAATCAGCATCGGTATAAGCCAACAAATCAAAACATGAACTGTGGGGAAACCAAAGTCCTAGATCACAAGAGCCAGCTATTTTCACGTCCGACATATGAGATTTTTTCGGGTTTGATTGGAATCTAGCACATAAACACACTGCAAATTGGATGTCAGGCCTACTGGCTATCAAGTATAACAAGGAGCCAATCATGCATCTGAAAAGTGTTTGATTTATTGACTTACCTTTGTCATCTTGATCTAGTTTAAGTGATGTGGACATGGGTGTTGGCTGTGACTTAGTTGTGCCGAAGTCGAACTTTTTGAGAAGCTCTTGTGAGTATTTCCTTTGACTAATGAAGAGACCGTCCTCCATTTGCTTAACCTGCAGCCCCAAATACAATGACAACTCACCCATGAGACTCATTTCGAATTCACTTTGCATCAACTTTGTAAAATCTTCACTTAGAGCATCATTAGTGGAGCCAAAAATGATGTCGTCTACATAGACTTAGACAATTAAGATTTTCTTACCATTCAACTTTGTAAAAAGGGTTTGATCAACGTTACCTCATTTGAACCCACTTTGAATGAGAAATACACTTAATCTATCATACCACGCATGAGGGGCTTGTTTCAGACCATACAAAAGCCTTGTCCAACTTATATATATGGTCTGGATGTTGGTGATCCTCAAACCCCAATGGTTGCTCCACAAAAATTTCTTCCTGAATGTAACCATTTAAGAAAGCACTTTTAACATCCATTTGAAAGAGCTTTATGTTAAAGCAACAAGTAAAAGCTAATAAAATCCTCACAGCCTCAAGTCTAGCAAGGGATGTGACCAGATGCTCACCTGATCGGTGTGATGACACCAATCTCGATCGGAGATGAGGCGAGCAGGGAAGTGTGGGTATACCCTGAACGCTACGCTGGTGTAGCTCTAACCTGAAATCAGAAAGTACTACACTACACCTCTCATAGGAGGGTGATCGTGGGGTGGGAAAATTAATTATTACAACTGAATTTATCGCCACACAGGGAGGGATGGTCAGTCGACTAGGCATGGGGGTCGAGAAAGGAGCCGATAGTCGACTCTACTTGGTACTAGATCTACAGGACACCGAGCTGGCGCCAGGGAAGCTATGGACTCCATGGGGTGCTGCTATAGGAGTCCCATGCAGGAGCGGCTGGTCGTCTAGATTTCGTGCTGCGATGGATCCGTGATCACGAACTAGTCTGGTTTTGGCCTGACCGGTCCTACAGGATAGTACGCCAATGTTGGGGTCACCACGGGCTGCTCCGAATGCTTCCGAGGATGGGACTAGCGCCAAAATGACCTGGGTTGGCCCAGGGACATGACGGAGGAGTTGCGGTTCGATTAGAGCTTGGGTGAGGGTGGGACAGCCCTGGGATTAGGACTGGTCAGCTACAGCTCTGTCTGGCCCAGAACTACTGTCACCTTTAGAAATTCCCACCATGGGCTCCTCCGTGCTCCGATGAAGGTGCAGCGGGCGTCGACGGTATCATGGAAGAGTCGACTTCGAACAGAAACTGACGGGACTTCGAGAAGAGGTCGGAGTAGAGTGTAGGAAGCAGAAGAGTGACAGGGGGTCTGACCTGGTACTATTGGAGTCGATCTACGCAGTCCAGGGATGAAGGCTTGAATGAGGTGCTCTAAAGCTCGAATGGCCTCCTTCTTTTTAGGGCTGGTAGAGGACTTGGGGAAGCTTGCCTAAACCAAAAATCACGCCAAGATCTTCATAGGTTTGACTCTGGTGGCGTCTGTAACTGGCTTTAGGTGTTCTGCTGGTGCTTAGAGGCGCAGGCCAGCAAGAATCGGCCTCCTGGTCAGCACGGACATCGGATGAAGGTGGAAGAGCCCTTGTTGGAAGCTAGCTCGGAGATGAATCATGTTGCTGTTGGGATGTTCACCAGGATCTACTCAGGTGAGGCATGATCGACGCTGCAAGTTGCATCCATTTTTGCTGTAGCTGTTGTCTCTGGGCGATAATATTCTTGCAACATCATGTCGTTCTTTACCCTTATATCTTGCTACTTCTTACTATGATTTTTGTCGCATGTTTTTTCACACTCTCATTATTTTACCTTCTAGAGCTAAAACATTAATGATTTAAACAATGCCGTTATGTTGACATGAAGATACCTACTAGGCGAGTGCGCTCATTCTCTACTTTTTTCAATCTTTTCAGGAAGTGCTAGTGGATCGAAGTCAGATTATTCAAGTGGCCATTCCGAGAGTGAATGAAGTTCGAGCGAATCCCTAGAAAGCTAGAGTGTCTTGAGTCCATTATATTATTTAAAGGACATGTCATTTTAGGATATTCTAGGACTCGGTGTGTTTTTGTTGTTAACACCTGGTCACCACCCTTGTAGCACCTGACCTACATGAGGATGGGGTTTCTTACTAACCTCCAAGGTATCCTGAGCGCACATCTTGGTTGATTTGGGTCTCTAGACTCCTCGAATGATAGTCCCACCGCTTAAGTCTTATCCTGATGATAATGCTATCATGCCACGCTTAGGCTCCCAGTTGCTTCCGACCATAGGGATACACCCAAAAAGTATTCGAGGTAAAGGATTTGCTCGACCCGGGTCGATTTCCTCACAACTCTAGATGGTATGTAATGGAACACCTTAGAACCCTAATGACCAACTATGCGACGCTGACCTAGAATCAGACGTCGTCGCTCCCATAGGTGATGCGTTTGCATTGGTCTAAGCCCGAGGTTAAAATAAGAGAACATCAAGGTGGTAGATAGAAGTCTTGACCAGCTAGAAATGCCAAGACTCCTTCGCGGCGATAGCTTTTGCTTTTCAAAGTGGACAACCATATGTGTGTTTTGTTAAAATGAGGTTGCAGGCCTTAGTGGGATTCACCCTTCTAGACCTCCATTGAGCCTTCATCTTTGGGGGGAGAAGGAAGAAAATGGGAGACAAACGTCCTAAGAGGACCAATAAAACTGTTAACCCAGTGAGCTAACAGGGGCCCTACTTGACTATCCCCTTTAGGGTGACTTCAGACCATGCCACGAGTATTTATGTTTCGTTGCCCCTTTTGTATGATTTGACTTTTGCTTTGAGGGGTTTCGTTTATTGGAACCTGGCATGATCACGACCAGGCTTTTGACTTTGATTTTAATTCGTCATTCATTTTTTTTCTTTTTTTTCAAGGGGAGGACGTTCTGCTTTGGGTGCTGATGTATCTGGTCGCGCCGTTCGCGGCTGGCTTCGTCGCAGCGCTCTTGTTCGATCGATAGTTTCTGAACGACGCGGTTCGCTGCGTCGCCAATAGTCACGAATGATGCGGTGATTAGAGGCGTATCGGGGTTTGAGTTCATGCGTACACCATACGGGAATCCACATGAAACGCTGCGTGAAATCGGCGGACAGTTTCGTCAAGGCACTGACAAGATTGTCAGTCCTCCGAAATTCGGGGCGTTCTGCAAGCTCTTATGGCCGCACAAGACGGCCGAACACCTTGCGGCTCTCAGCGGCCACAGCCCGCGCACCACGGCTCGCTGGCTATCCGGCGAGCACGATCCGCCTGTGCTCGTGGCATTCGCCATTGCGATGGAAATGTTCAGGCGTGACCCAAGTTAGTCAAATCAAAGGGTGAGGGAAGCAAATGCCAAGAGTGATGTGGACGGAAGAAGAATGGCAACTCGCGCTCAAGATGCGGCGCGGTGGTTCAAGCTATGCCGAGATCGGCGTCGTCATAAACCGCAGCGATGAACTGGTGCGGATGAAGTTCAAGCGGGAGCGCGCCAAGGAATATTGGGTGCTGGGCGCAAAGCCAATCCGCGGCAACAACGTCCACGAAACGGACCGCGTGGTGCCAGATGAGATGGCATTAGCCGAGCGTGATTATCGCCTGTCGCTGTCTCCGCGCGATCTGACTGCGGCTTATTTCAACGACCCGTTACCGGGCTATTCGGCATTGGACCGCCGATGACCCAGCAAGAGTTTGAAGTCGCGTGGCGTCAAGCCTGCCTGGATTTGCTGGCTGCCTGCTTCAAGGGGCAGCGCATTCAGCGGATCAACAAGCTGGCGCAGCGGATGGACGATCTCAAGAATCTAGCGGGGCTGAATGGGCAAGAAATCAAGGGATAAGGGGGCTCGTGGGGAAAGGCACCTTGTCAACTTTCTCCAAGGGCATGGCTTTGCCGCCGAGCGCGTGCCGCTGTCGGGCGCGTCCGGTGGCAGGTTCAAGGGTGACGTATCGGTGCCCATCAACGGGGCCGATCGTCGCCTTGAAGTCAAGTGCCGAGCCAATGGGTTCCGTGAATTGTACGGCTGGCTCGATGAAAATTACGCGCTGGTTATCAAGGCTGACCGGCGCGAAACGCTCATTGTGTTGCGTCTGCGTGATGGGATCGAAATAGCACAACGCGCGGAGGGGCAACGCAGTGAGCCAACGGGATAGCGGATACAAGCGCAAAGAGCGCGACCTGTACGAGACTCCCGAGTGGGTGACCGAGGCGCTTGCGTCGGTGCCCGCCGACGTTCCGCCCGGCCTGCAGGAGATTCGTGTCACGGGCAGGTACGGAGTCTCGAACCCGCGCGTGTTCGAGATCGGCGATCCGCTTGTTCGTGAGGCGCTTCAAGGCTGTCATGACTGGCCAGCCCCCTTAACGGCGCGGGCGCGGATGGCGGCAAGCACCCAATCGACCCATTTGCGGGCGATTTCGATGTCATACTCGCCAGGCGGTTCGCAGCGCGGGGTGTCGCTCTGGCCCTGACGGATGTTGGCGACCATGTTGGCAAGACCAGCCGGATCGGCCAGCTTGGCGCGAAGCTCGTCACACTCGTGAGCACGCGCCGCATCGTGTTTTGCGTAACCGTCCCGGCTGGCCGTCAGCCGTTCGATCTCCCTCTCGGCATTCTCCAGCTTTGTCGATAGCTGGGATAGCGAGGCGAGGACAGCTTCCATGTCCGCGACGCTTAACTCGCCAAGGCTGTCAGACGCGACCGCGTGTTTCACTTTTTTGACGATCAGGTCCGCTACCGGCTCAACCGCTGCTGGGGATGGAGGTGCGGGCCGGGTATAGAGGGGTATGTCGAAGGCGTCTAAACCGCCACCGCCAGGCGACATTTCAGGGTAGAAGTGCGCGCTCCTACCAGGGCGCAGCATTTCCAACATAGGTGCACTGGTGTAGCCGACAGGCTTGTCTTCTGCTGGGGACTGCTTGGGTGACTGTTCCATCTCAGCGGCCTCCGATCCAACGGCATAGTGGGATGATGACGAATAGCCAGATGCACTGTAGAGCGAGCCCCACCAATGCGACTCCTGCAAGTGTCGCGAAAACAAGAGCCATCGGATGAACGTCTCCAGGTAGTGTCACGACCGCCCTCCCGTCTTTGCTTCAGGGGATAGAGCGGCTTCGAGTTCCCTAACGAAGTCGTTCCGGCTTTCGGGAGGAAACCAGATGATGCACAGCTTACCCTCGACAAGTTGCATCACGCGCTTCGCCGCATCCGATACGGCCACACCTCCAGCCGGTAGGGATAGGGAGGCGGCAAGCGCATCGAGTTCGTTCGCTATGGCTATACGCTCTTCCCAACTGGATGGGCGGTCCACAAGCAGTAGCGCTCGAACACGCTCCGACAGTTTCTCCACTTCCTCCCTCACACCTCCAGCCGGGATAGATGGGGGGACGGCGAGTGCAGAGCGGATACGAGTTTCAAAATCGGCTTGGGCTGCGGCACGGGCCTCCGATGCTTCTTCGAATGGTCCCGCGATCTCCTGGCCCATGAGCTTGTCCAAAAGCCACCACGAGTCGTCATCAGGGCTCTGCTCAATGAAATACGCACCGAAGGCGGTGACTGCACGCTCCATAATCCGGCGCTTGCTCCGGCTGCTTGTCGAGGGGTTTTCGGACCACCGATCTTCCCATTCCAGCAACTTCGCTACCGCCTCCCCCGCTAGTCCTGATGGGGCAGGGGTAGAGGCGCGACGGTTCCAGGCATTAGCAGCAGCACCTGGCCGCTTCATCATCTTCGATGAAGCTCCGCATGAGCGGCAGATGACTTGCTCGCGATGCCAGTTCGATCTGCACGCTGTACCGGCCACACCTCGGCGAACGTCTTTACGCGCTTTGGCCTCACAAAACGGACAGGGCAGTAGTCCACCCCCAGCCTGTGGGGCTCGGTTAGCGGTCATGTCAGGGGTTTTCGACATATTTAGAATCCTCTGATGGGTTAATAACAGGTTATTTTCATAAAAAAAGCCCCGCGATTAAAAAAATCGCGAGGCTGTGGATAACTTAATGAACCCACAATATTTTGTGGGGATTATCTCGGATTATTCCTCGGTGACAGTCACCGCTACGATAACCGATTTGTTACCGTTCTTCTCGGTGACAGTGACAGTCGTTTCACCAGCTGCAACGCCAGTGACCACACCGGCTGTCGAAACGGTGGCAACCTCCTCGTCAGCTGACTCGAATGTGAAGTCGGTATTGGTGGCGTTGGTTCCAGCGTCTTCTGGATCCTCAATGCGGTACTTGACCACGATAGGTACAGTCGCAGCCTCGACCACAGTAACTGCTGCAGCAGAGAGCCAGGTAGCTAGGAGAGCAGCACCATGACATATTTTAAGTTTTCTTCAGGATGAGTTCTTTCTCTGCATGGGATGCATCATGTTTCTATTACGAGGGGGAATAATCTGAGTGGTTATTGTCTTATTAGAGAGGGCTAAGAATTGAATTTCAAATGTAATAAAGTTTTCATCACAGTATGTAGAATCATCTAACTAGACACCTTTAATGCAATAAGTATTACTCTTTAGATAATGCCCTTCCCCATATCCACCCCTTTTAGACAATAATTATAATTAGTTTCAAATTCATTTTTGAATGACACCTCAGATTGCATCATTTTTAATTTAAACTTCATACTAGGTCAAAATAGGGTTAGAAAATGTGGCCTAAAACTATCTCAACTTGATTCTAACTTGTATCGTGCGATTCTAATCTATCTTGGAAACTACCAAGTTCTAGATTTGTGATGCCCCCTTCCCTAGATCCTATATCCGGATCCGGGGATGGCCATAGTACTTGATCTCTTATGCTGTGAGTCCAGACGATCTGCAAGGCACTCTTGACACGACCATCCATAGTTTCAAAAACACAACCATACTGTATCCACAAAATACAATTCCCATAAACACTTCACAACGAACTATGCATTCCTCTTATCAAAATATACAATGTTCACGTCTCTTACACTGAGACTCTAAAACATATCATTTCATAAACAACAAAAGGCTCAAAACCTACTCGTCCTAGCAACGGACTCCAAAAGCTTTCCCCCGGATCTCTCTTTCTCTAACCGGTCTACCATTGGAGTCAACTTAACTTACTGGTTTCCTAAAAATGCTTAAAATCATAGGCATGAGTTCTAAAACTCAGCAGGCATCAGAATCATTAGCATGCTTAGCATATAATAATTATTTGGTAACCTCATGCAGTAAGTAGTAGGCATGCTCTTAGAAATGTCCTACATATGTGTAAGCCAAAGGAAAGGATCATATAAATGTATAATGATTGCATGCAGACATATTATCACATTCTCCAGGTTACAGAATGGCTTGCCTAACATATCAAAACGTCATATGGCCGAACATAATAGGTCATCTTTCAATTCAGTTAACGGCAATAGTTACTATCAGGTTTAAGTGCAGCTTTGTTCATACTAAGTTCCCCCCAGCCCCCATTTGCAGTGGCGGCTTCACACTCTGAGCGGCTCCACACTCCGAGTGGCTTCACTCTAGAGAGAAAAAACTACATGTGAGACCTCCTCAGTGAAGGTTTGCGAGATGTCATCCCTCTTCTCTTGGGAAAGTCGTGGAAGAAGCTCATCTGCAATCCTCGATCTGAAGTGGTCCTCCTCAGAAAAAAGCATGGAATAGTAGTCCCTCGCCAGACCCTTGATGTGCTCATCCAAAGAGATGGAGAGTTCACCCACCCGAATGCAGGTAATGGTCACTCTCCTCCTCCCAGATGCTATGCGCTAAATGTAGGCTTTATTTTTGTCTCCCTCTTTGATCCACCTATCCCTTGATCTCTGCCTCCAATAGATCTCCTCCCTGGAGAGGATCTCATCGGACTAGCATCTCAGAGTGTCTCTTAGCCTCTTGGCCGTTGCATCCATAAGTTCTGCCTCCTCCACACTATCAACCCCTCAATTTGTTGAAGAATTCTGTCCTTAGCTACCCTCTCCGGGAGGGTTTTGTCTGCCCGCCAAGTCTTGAGGACATAAGCAGTGTACCTCAGTCTGGAAACAACAGTAGCCATAGCAGAGCTGTCGATATCTTGTGCAGACCAAGCTCCCCGAACCAAAAATTCTCCAGCCTGAATGTGAACCTCTTGTCCTACAAACGACTGGCCTTCAAGAGGATTGGCTTGTGATCCGACACAGATCTAGCCAATGGAAGTACTTATACATGACGATAATGATCCTCCCAATCCACAGAAGTCAGGAATCTATCCAGCCTCGAACAAGAAGCATCTGCTCTCATGTTGGAACATGTAAAACAGCCATGTGCAATGACAATATCCACCGGAGCCGCCTCCTCGATGAAGGCAGTGAAGTCATCCATGTCTCATGTCCTGTGTGAGCACTATCCCCCGACCTCTCCCACGGGGCTGCCACTATATTGAAATCTCCTCCAAAACACCACGACCTACCCGAAGAAAGGTGTAGGGTGATCAACTCCTCCCATAAAAGTCACTTCTCCTCTCTCCCCTGTGGTCCATACACCCCGGTGAAGTCCCACGAGAAACCATCATTCCTCAAAGTGAAGTGAAGAGAAATGACTCACTTGCTAATGTGTTTATCCACCATCACCTCATCAACTTCATAAGAGTTCCACAGGATCAAAATGCCCCCTAACCTCCCCTCCGCCAGGGAAACAACACCTTTGGAGAGTCTGGCACCCCTAACTCCCTCATAAGCATAGGGATAGTCTTGTTCCTCAAAACTCAGACTTCTCGGATAAGGATCTTCATTGGCTTTTGCTCATAGGTAATGTACTTTTGAATCACCAAGTTATCATGATCGATGACGTGGAAAGGATTGTGCACATACTTTTTCAGCATAGAAATATGGAACATGTCATGCACTTCCGATAGTCATGGAGGCAAAGAAATGTAATAAGCTACCTCGCCAACTCTCTCCAGCTCCTCGAATGGACCAACAAACCTTGGTGTAAGCTTGTCCTTAACACCGAATCTTCTAATGCCTCATCCAGGAGAGACCTTGAGGAAGACATGGTCCCCAACTTGGAACTCCATATCTCTTCTTCTCTTGCCAGCGTATGACTTCTGTCTGGACTGAGCTATCTTGAGTCTATCCTTGATGAGTTGGACCTTATCATTTGTATCTCTAACCATATCTGGGCCTAATATCTGTCTTTCACCAGCTTCATCCCAACATATTGGAGATCGACAACTCCTGCCATAAAGTGATTCGAATGGAGCCATCTGAATACTGGCCTGGTAGCTACTGTTGTAAGCAAACTCGGCCAGGGGCAAGTGGTTGTGCCAGCTCCCACCGAAGTCAATGACACATGCTCTTAACATATCTTCAATAATTTGATTTATCCTCTCGGTCTGACCATCTGTTTGGGGATGGAAGGTAGTGCTGAAGTTGAGTTTTGTCCCCAAAGAGTGTTGTAGACCCTTCCAGAAATGAGAAGTGAAGCACGGGTCTCGGTCAGACACGATCAACACTGGTATGCCATGCAATCTCACAATCTCCTTGATGTATAATGCGGCTATGACATCAACCGACCAACAGCTTTTGAAAGGTAGGAAATGGGCTGATATGGTCAAACGGTCAATTATTAACTAGATACCATCATGTCCGCCCTTAGACTTAGGCAAGCCCATGATGAAATCCATGCTAATGTCTTCCATTTCTACTTGGGAATGTCAAGTGGATGTAATTTCCCGATGAATTTTTGGTGTTCTGCCTTTACTTGTTGTCACACGAGATAGTGAGATACGAAGTCCGCTACCTCCCTCTTCATGTTAGGCCACCAAAAAGTCCTCTTCAAGTCCTTGTACTTCTTGGTCGCTCCTGGGTGAATGGTGTACCAAGAGTGGTGAGCTTCTTCTAGAATCTTCTTCTTTAATTGATATTATATCTTGACATCATGGCATACTATCTAGGTCAAGTCCTTCGGCATCATGACATTTCATCTAAGCCAATAGATATTTTATCTTGGCATCATGGCATACTGTCTAGGCCAAGTCCTTCAGCCTCATGACATTTTGTCTAAGCCGACAGATATTTTATATTGCCATCATGGCATACTATCTAGGTCAAGTCCTTCAGCATCATAATATCTTATCTAAGCTGACAGATATTATGTCTTGGCATCATGACATATCGTCTAGGCCAAGTCCTTCGGCGTCATGACATCTTGTCTAAGCTGACGGATATTATGTCTTGGCATCATGACATACTGTCTAGGCCAAGTCCTTCGGCGTCATGACATTCTGTCTAAGCTGACAGATATTCTACCTTGGCATCAGGACCTTCCGTCTAGGCCAAGTTATTCGGCGTCATGACCTCCCGTCTAAGCCGATAAATGTCCTCCCTGTAGATCCATGGGAAATCTACTTAGAGATAAAGAAAATAAAAATAAGAATTAATAAAAGGGCATGTGTGGATGCTGAAGGAGTGTGATCGCCAGAGACTGTGTGCCTAAAATGATAATAGCAATAAACAAAGGAGGGATTGCCGATAAATACCTTAAAAATTGGGGAGATGTAAGTGTTTACCTTCTCTTCCGATCGGCCAGCCGATGAAGAGAGTTCATCTTTAAGATTACCCTTGTAAAATAATAATAAACACCAATAAAAGAGTTGGATTAGAAACCAAGGCGAGTGTGGCATCGAACTCTTAAAGAAATAAACATGAAAAGCATGTATAAGAACACACCGTGTTGAGTGTTGGCCCTTAAACCCTTATGCAAAAGGTAGGCAAAAGTATGATGGCATGATATGAATGGTGCAACTGTTGCACAGTGGAGGTCTCAACGTGGTTGAGGTGATTGAAAGAAGAGAGAGATATGAATATGATGCATGCACATGCTAAATCAAAATGAAAGAAGTAGAGAAGAAGAAAGTTTATTGGTTTTTCTCCGATTGGTGCTTCAATGGATGAAGATCTCCAAAGGATGAGCTTTTGGCATATGGGAGACCTCCTCCTTGAGCTCCCGGTCCGGTAGCACCTCCCCGTAATGATGAATCTACCTCTCTAACACAAGGGAGAGAGGGGTCCTTTTTATAGGGGAGAAATTCAGAGCTTAAGTGATGAAGGAATGAGTTGCTGGACAAAACATAACCAGCCCTTGTGAAAAATCTCATAAAATTGGGTTTAGGTCAAGCTTTTAATAGTCAGGTGTTTAGGCTATAAAATCGAGGAATTATGGCCAGGTCAAAGGTGGGACAGTGGGAGGCTCCCCTCGCATTCGTGAGATCCTAATTGTATACTCACTTATCCACTTAAAGTGTTTGCCTGTGGACCTCTTTCCTTAGGCATCGTCCTTCCTTAAAAATCTTGCTGGTTCTACGACTTGCCGAAAATAAGGAAATGACTTTAGCAAAAATTCTATCCGTTCTTCGCAGTCGGAGATTTATTAGACCACCAAGGAATTATGGCCAGGTCAGAGGCAGGATAGTGGGAGGCTCCCCTCGCATTTGCGAGGTCCTAATTGTATAACCACATATCCACTTAAAGCATTTATCCGTGGATCTCTTTCCTTAGGCACCGTCCTTCCTTGAAAATCTAGCGAGCTACAAGACTTGTCGAAATCACGGTAACACGATAACACAAAAAACGTTAAACTTGTATCGATCAAGATCATGCAACTAAACCCACGCAGTTTTAAAGATGATATCTACTCTATTAACAAGCTAGAAAGATAATAGAGTCATGGAGGGTAAAGATATCATGAAGGTAACAAGAACTAGGAAGGAAATATAGGCTCATGGAATAGAATTATTATTATTAATATCCTTAGCTTAATCATGTATGAATTTATTGATGTGGATTATAACATGATTTGAAATGGATTTAGCACACTGAAAAATAAATTGGTTCAGTTAAAACCCATAAATAGCATAATGATGCTTGTTTTCCCTTCCTTTTCTTGAAAAATAGATGATAAGGTTACTGTCATTGACGCGGTAATGTAGATGGTCGCGTTCATATATATATATATAGACTCTCGGACTATCTGGGAGGTTCACTGTGAACGCGGTCCCCTAGGGGAGCGCGAGCATAAGGTTGCGGTCCCCAAGGGGACCGTGTCAATATTTTTTTTTAAAAATGGATGAACGCGGTATTGGGATTGACCGCGACCATATGGTCACAGTCTTAACCACGATTGCATTTAAGATTTTTTTTTAAATTTGTTGGATGGCGGGAAAACTTTTGTATGAATACGGTTGGTCGGACCGTCACATTAATGTCATGCCCCCTATTAGTACCGCAACGGGAGGGACCCTACTTACAGTATCGGTTTCCACCGTGTCAACTAAGGTCACTCGCCTAACCAAGAATGAGTTTACTATTTTCAGGAAACTTTAATGGTATAATCGGCCCAGTGAATGAAGATGGAATCCTTCACCGTCGGGGACTTACGGAGGTCCCGATGGAGGAGATCGTAGTCCGTCAAGAGGAATTTCCAATGGAGAGTCCTTCCTTCACCGAGAGAGGGTAATCCTAAAAAGTGAAAAAGAAAGGGGAAGATGTTATGCAATGAAATAACATATATATATAGAACAAAGAGCACAGAGATACGCAGACATAAGAATTGAATGAATTTTACAATAAATAAACCAGAACAAATGTTCTCCTCTCTGTAACAATGCCAACTTCTTGAAGAAGCACAAGGGACTATGGGGAAGTGCACGTGGTACACGAGGGATGAAAATAAAATTCAAAGTGCTACTGAGAGCACAGCCAATGAGGGAGTTGGGATCTCCTCTACGTGAATGAAATTCTAGGGAAGGGAGAGGAGAGGTTTTTGGTGAATGATATCATGTTGATATATTCTTTGATCCCGAAATGCATTGTTGGAGGGAAATTGATGAGACATATGTATGATCATACACATATGAAACCACCATGAGAAACCGCGTGTGTCCAAAAGATGATTTCTCATTGTCTCATATCGATGTTTTGGTTGATAACATGGCAGGTTATGAAACTCTCTCATTCATGGATAGATTTTCGGGATACAATCAAATTTGCTTGGCAGAAGAAGATCAAGAGAAGGCGTCATTCACAACTCTATGGGGAACTTATTGCTATGTGGTCATGCCATTTGGGTTGAAAATTGCTAGAGCTACTTACCAAAGAGCTATGATGGCGATATTTCATGACATGATCCACGTAAATTTTGAAGTGTATGTGGATGACCTGTTGGTGAAATCAAGGGCTAGAGCAGAGCATGTAAAAGTCCTGGCCAAGGTATTGTAAAGATCGAGGGAGTTCAAATTGAAAATGAATCCAAAGAATTGTGTATTTGGTATTTCATCGGGTAAGTTGTTAGGCTTCATCGTGAGTAAAGGGGTATTGAGATAGATCCCCACAAGGCCAAGGTAATTAGAGATATGCCACCCCCGAAGAATCTGAGAGAAATTTGAGGGTTAATCAAAAGGTTGCAATTCAGCCGTTGCCGCGGTCCGAAGCAGGATGAGCAGGCCCATGGCCGCGAGCCGCGCCTCGTAGGAGAGGCCGAGCCCGACCATCGCGGTATCCGCCACTTCCAGGATCATCACCGCGCCGATCGCCGCCAGCAGCGCGCCGCGGCCGCCGGCGAAGCCGATGCCGGCCTGTTCACCAAAAAATACACTTTGTTTCTCCATAACACCATCACTCTCATCTAAGCAGCCCCTAATTGGCAATGTTTAAGACCTAAGAAAAATGGTGAATGGAAGACCAAAATGTCCAAGGCCTGATCCTCCCATACTTTGGTGGAAGTCAAGGGGTCTTTAGAAGCTCAACTTCGTGCAGCTGAGCCCCATTGGCATGGCCTCCCTCAGGGTAGCTCTGGTGTCCCCTGACTGAAGTTTTCTTCCTCATTTAAACTCCTTCAAATAAATTAATAAATATAGTGAATAGAGATCGGCGAAGAAGTTGGTAACAGAATGTTTCAGATCTGCTCTTGCATAGTTTGTCTTAAAATACGAGACAAACTGATCAAATTGGAGGATGTGATGTAATATTTTGCTAATGTCCATGAATGCATTCAACAGCATAGAACCCTGGAAGCAGATCTTGCAAGTGAAAAAGGATACATCAAGTAAAAAACAGCCTCCACCTTGCAAAGTTGATCTATAGCCCATTTGTCTGGCAGATGACAACAAGGAAATATGAATGTCATGCCTCCCAGCTATGATGTGGTCCATATGGCGAAAAAGAAACAATAGAATCTTCAAAGAGGACTTTACACACCCATCTATCATTATCAAAAATTGTATCAGATGTTTTCATGACTAATATTTTATTGTTCATGTCTCCAGAATTGCACAATCAAAATTATTGTTCGAAATGGTGGGGTGGAGATATCTCACTTTCTAATTGGATACTCATCCTAGGGTGGCTTATGCCTTGAGGGAGAAAGGGAGTTTTAGAATCCTTTTGTTGGTTTTTCTCAAAGCTGTGTTGTCTTCTTTCTGCTTTCATTTTTTTCAATGAAAAGTGGCCTTCTGGTCAACAACAACAACAACAACAACAACAATAATATTAATAATAATAAAATTAAAAAAACAAGACCATTCTTGCCTAACGATAGGTATAGCTCTAGTCAAAGACCTCCATCATTTGGTCTTTGCATAGGGAAGCTCTTCCTCGTCGACAACTCCACTCCAAATCACAAGGCATTTCGATGGTGGAGTCCTCAGCACAAGTAACAAAAGTCTCAGATATAAATGAACGAGAAGTGTCAGAATCAAATAAAACTCAGGCCGCACAACCAAGAATCATAAATGTACCTTCCACCAATTGAGATGCTTTTGCCTCAACACGAGTCATATGCATCATGTGCCGTTGGGATCTTTGCCTTCCCACAATAGTTGACTACAGTAACGGTGGAATCTATATCTGTTGTTGAGACTGCTACTGTGGCGGTTGCTGGGGATGAAACCATTGAGGTTGAAACTATTACTGTTGCTGAAATTGGTGCAGCTGGTGTGGCCTCTGAGGACAATTATGAGCCATGTGCCCCACCTGATCACATTGGAAGCATGTCACAGGCACATGACATGACTTGTCGGGGTGAAAGTCACCACAATGTGGACCCGATCCCCGTTGTCCACTCACGGAACCCTGGCATTAAAATGGCAATGGCTGCTGCATACTACCCACTGAACTCTGTCTCTGATCCTGCCTCTTATGGTGTCTCTTGCCAAACCCTACCTTTCGAAACATCCGCTTAAGCCTCGAACCAAATGACGTGGAACCCACAGTAGAGGCTACTGAGGGAGACAGACCTGATCTACCTGAACCTTACTGATAAGTGTTCTACTACTGAATAGAACTCTATTGATTTCTGCTTGTCTACCCCTACCTATCCGTAGACTACTCATGAGTCCTTTTCAAATCTTTCTCCAAATCTGTAGCTACTTGATAAGCTACCTCTATATCTGTCACACGGATGGCAACCACCACATGTCTAAGCTCAGGCCTTAATCCTCTAATAAACTGTCAGGTCTTCATCCTTTCGTCAATCATAATGTTGGGCGCATAGCGGCCCAACTCAATGAACCTGGAGCGATACAGCATCATAGACGTGTCTCTCTGAGTTAGCTCTATAAATTGATACGTCTTGTTTGTACTGATATCCTCCGAACTGAAAATAAACTCGAAAGCTTCAAGAAATTCCTATCACAAAATCTGTCGAAGGGGGCGAGACAGGTATGCTGACTCCCATTCTATAGTCCACAATGATAACGTTGAACCCTGTAGTTGATAGCTAGCCAACAACACCTTCTCAAGTTCCGCACACTCCATGGAGCGGAACACCCTTTCCATAGCTTAAGAAAGACTTAGATGAGAGTGAATCATGTAAAATAGCAATCAAAACATCAATAGAACAAGCATAAAAAAACTCTCTATATGAGTTTTGGGCATGAAATTAATATACATGAATATAATGCTAAACATACTAACATGAAACAAGACGTAGTAGGAATCTTGAACAACAGGAATAACTTCCAACTATGAGAGAGTGCCAAAAATAACAGGGCTAAGGCATTGTTTCTATCATTATAGACTAAGGATATACATACATATAAATTAGACACAGAAAAAAGGTTGCGATCATGATAAGGCCGCTATCATCAAGCTGCGGTCTATCGGGCGGCCGCTATCTAGAGATAGTGGTCTCTGATGGACCGCCTTCTACTTGCACAAATAGATGGATAAAAATAATGCGTGCAGGCCTATTCTAGGGTAGTAAACACATGGAAAACATGATAAACAGGGAGATAAGACATGCTAGAATAAAAGTAGCTCATGAAGATGCATGGGTTTGCATAAATTAAGTCAAAGTTATCATCTTTTCTTCTTAAGGTGCAGGGATATGCATGTAGAGATAAGTTGAAAGCGCAGTCCTGATAAAATGAAAAATATGATGTGTATAGAGCATGAAAATCCATGAAATCAGAGGACTTTTACACCTAACTTGATATTTGAGCCATTCATGAGACAACCTACCTCTAGACTGACCTCTAAACTTCGAATTTGTTACTGGAAGGAGACCCGAGTTCCTGCGGGTCCTACGTGGAACCTTCAACTTTCAGACGCTGTAACTTTTTATCCTCTCGTCTTAAATTCGTGAAAACTGGAGGGTAGGTAGGAGATATAAAGGAGAACAATTTATTCTAAAGATTCAACGTGAAATTACCTCGACTAGGGCTTCTAAACTTCTGTTCTTTACTGGACAGACCCACTTGTTTCTGTGCGATCTGTAGGAAACCCGCGACTTTCGGTCCTCCTAACTTCCCAAAGGCTTGACCTCCTAGCACGAGGTATGGAGGGCTATTAGACAAAACTAAGGAGAATAAAATCCTCTAAAGGACTAACACTAAATACCATCATCTTACCATCGAACCAAGCGAGCCAAAACGAGAGTTTGCGTAGGTTGAGCCTAGGCCCTATTTATAGAGAAAGACCTGGGCTGTGGGTTTTGATCCAAATAGAAGTCCTATAGAGCATGTTAGCTCGGTTTTAACCAATAGTTAACTCTCGGAGTGATTTGATAGCCAGAATAAGTTGTTCCATTCTAGAAACGGGTTAATCTTGGGTTTTGTTTCAAAACCTAGCTTGCAAAGTTCGTCAAGGCTAACCCGGGAGTTAACTCTCTCTCTCTCTCTCTCTATCTCTCTCTCTCATTCTTCTTGGTTTCATAGCCCAATCACCCAACCGCCGCCGCCGACAAGACCACGACCTCACTGCTACGGTGACGACGAAGATAACGACCTCACTGCCTGCACCTGCTGGCGATGCCATCCCTCACCGTCAACGATACAGCCTAGAATTGCCAGAGTTGTAGAACCCCGAGATTCATCTACTCCCCCCGTCGCCGATACATTCCCTTGGTGCTGTCGATGCCCTCTACTCTCCTGCCTCCGACGTCTCTAGAGAAGTTACCAAAGCAGCCGCCGTCCCCTGCCCGGCCTCCTAGACTCGTAAGACGACCGACCGGCCACCTCTCTCTCTCTCTCTCTCAATCACGAGAGTTGTAGAGCTGCCAACAAAGACGATAAAGTTGCCACTGGAACCCCCCCGACAACTAAGACGCCGCTGTCGCTTTCTCTGGATCCCCCACCGCCGACGACATGCCCTGTGATGCCTCTCTCTCTCTCGCGCGCGCGCGTGAGCGCGCACAGGGAGAAGGAGAACTTTAGCATGAACAGCATTGCGAAAAAAACATGATTCATGTCCCAAAACACTGTTCATTTAAACAGTAACCCATAGCAAATTGTGTACTTTATGAAAAAAATATATAGAGTTTACTCAAGTGGATTAACCTCCCTCTATAAAAATAAAAATGGGTTAACTCTGGAACAATCTAACTAGGTTGACTTAACCCACTTTTGGGCCAACCCACTATCAAAGTGGGACTAAATAGACTCAGCCCCATTTGATTGGGGGTTATCCCCCACTTGTCCTGGGGATAACCCTTAATCTATCCCTTTTTTTACTTTGGTAGATCAAAAAAGTTAATCCGATTAGAATAATACATAACTCCAAGTTAATCCACTTAACTTGTTCCACCGTGAGAGGTGAAATAGAGTTAACCTTTCTTTTAACTCATTGCCTATCAAAATAAATGAGGATAAAATATAAGACATATTAATCCGACAGAAATAACCCTCCTATTGTCTATCCCTCTATCGAAAAAAAAAAGGCTCCGAAGCAAAAGATTTTGCAGTAGCCTTCATTTTATCACCGCTGCCGCACTTCAACTTTAGGGTCGGCTTGGTGGAGCGGGTCCATGCCACTTTCTTGAAGTGGTGTGTGCTCTCCTGAGATCTTCCCTTAGGATACTTTCTAAAACGAGAAAGTCACTACGAAATCTGGAAAAGATTGATTCAACCAAAATGGTAGTGCAAACTATAGTCTCAGCTCGAATGGGATGATAGTGTTAAAGAGCGGCCCAACTTCCAATGATAAATTGGTGATGGCATCACATGATACGGAAGTGCTGGGCAATATACAATATCTTCCGGCCTTACTTCCAAGATATCGTCAGAAGATGTCCATCTAAAGAATTCACATAAAACTCTCTGCCATGCCAGCAAGACACGGGGGTAAAGGAACAAATCCAACAATGTTCTTCGTCATGCCATCAAGATTCAGGGGTGAAAATATCACAATGTTAAAAGTGCACAAGCTATTCGCCATTGTCTTCTACAATATTCCCCATCGTGTTATTAAGACTTAGGCGGACGAACAAGGTCATAAAGGGTATAGGCCATCCACCAGTGCCTTTGCAAAACTTCCACATGCGGCTTTAAATCCGGCCGTGAAGACCTACAAATCATGACAAGACGATATCGAGATAAAGAAGAGAAAAGATGAGGCTGCAAGATCTCAATCTCCCAGCCATGTCATCAAGACCTGGGGGTAAAAATGGTCCAGTACTAAATTGCACGGGTGGATTGCCATCATCTTCGACAGTAGTCCCTGCCATGTCGTGAAGACTCTAGAATGAACGTCACATTATCAAAGTGCATAGGCTGTTCGCATTCGGCTTTTATTACATTCCCTGTTGTGTCATCAAGACTTAGGGGAACAAAGAAAGTTGCCAAATGCACGGGCCGTCTGTTGTCGTTTTCAGCTCTGACGGACACCCTGTGGGAGGCATTTGTTGGAGCCTAAAAGAAAAATTGAATTGAAGTTGAAATTGAAGGAAAATTAAAAATGGGTGGGAACCTACCTGAGCTCATCCCTCTCCTTCTCCCTCTACCCAAGGATGGCAGTATCGGTTTCGGTACCAGTTTCGGCCGGTCCCGAAACCGATACGTACCGGTTTCGGTATCGGTTTCGGTTTCGGTCGAAACCGGTCGAAACCATTCATAAAGAGGGGAATCAACTCTTTTTATTCCAATAGAAGCTAAACAAGAGATACAATCGGCGAACAGGGGAGATGATGGAGCAATAGAAGAACCCCTGGCTACCCACCTTTTTTTTACTTTGCTCTCTTCTTCTGTCTCTCTTGCCCTCCTTATCTCTCTTTTTCTTTCTCTCCATTCTCTTCCCTCTTTTCTGTATTCTCTTCTCTATGTATTCTTCTCTCTATGCCTCTCTATATCTCCTTCTGTCCTCGCAGGGCAAAAGCCTATTTTATAGGGATTTGGAAGCAAGGCGAGTCAGTGGGGTTGCCACTGAATCGTCAGCCCGCCCCTTCGCATGTCACCGATTCACCGGCGCGTGTTCTGCCAGGAGCGCCACTGACTCAGCCGTTAGGGAAGCGCTACCGAATAAACGAAGCCTTCAACGCCATCGATCAACAGCCCAGGCGCCCCCGACTCACCGAAGAGCATCTCTGTAATTTTGTCATTTTTTCTAAAATTGGCCAGGCGTGCGCTCGTGGCCCAAAGTAGCAACGAGGTTGATCCAGTGGCCCCAAAGTATACTTTGAAGCCCTGATTTTGAGTTTCTGGTGATTTCCGGCACGTGCCAAACCCATATCGGTTTTCTCAAGTTTCACCTTGATTCGACCTTCGGCACTTTGATTTGTGCTGCCAGGCTTACTTTAGAGCCATGTGGGACTTTTTCATCGAGTGGGCCATCCCTCGAAGCACTTTCACCTTCACTGGGTGTCTTTTTGGTCATTTACGGACCACTTTAGCATTCCAGGCGCCCTGATCGGGTCATCCAGGTTTTCCACTAGTTTAGCCTTCGGCTCTCAATTTTGAGGAACCAGGGACATTTCTTCATCTCGGGAGGGTTTCTTTATCAGGTGGAGGATCACTTGGTACATTCTTGTTCTGATCGAATGGGGTGTGGAGATATATCCGACACGATTGCTTCGTTGCCGGGTTCATTGGCTTTGACTGTTATTCGGCCTTAGTGAGTTGTAGTTGATGCTTTACCCTGAGATGATGAGATGTGGAGTCCCCGGTACTTCTTATGAGGTGGCCTGAGGCTTCAGCGGTCCGAGTGGACTCATTTTTGACTTTCAGTTGACTTGTTCGGGCACATAATTAAAGCCCATTAATATTCTAGACGCCAACAGTATCATGATCTCTCTCTTCTGGAGGTGTAAAGACCAAATCTGGAAGGTCTTTGAACATAATCTTACTATTTCGGCCCACAAAGTTCAGCTCCCCCCCCCCCAAAATATCATTTAGAGCACATTTTAAAGTCTCAGAGAAGAATTAATGTTGTGAAGGCGAGAACCTAGGTGTGCCTAGGCGACAAGGTGCCTCCAACCTTCCAAGGCATTGGACCATCTTATTCAGACCTGAAAAGGCGACCAAGGCAGGCGCCAAGGTGGGCCAGGTGCCAAGGCGCCCGCTTAGTCACAGTCGGCCCATAAAAATAGGGTTACAGAGGCTCCCCGTTCAGCCCGCAATAGGTAGACTTGTAACTAGCTTCTGGCGAACTGAATCCGGTATTTGAACGAACCTCCACCCTCCCCAAGCCCATCCCCCCTCTCGAGCTAGGGTTTTATCCTCCCCATCCATCGAGCATGATCTTCCATTGTCGGAGCAGCCATCGTCTGTTATTGGGGCCACTGTCCACCGTCGAAGCTGCCATCTTCTACTGCGGTATGACTCTCTCTCACTCTCCTAGTCTTCCTCCTCTGCCTTCCTATCTTCCTCCTCCTCCTCCTCCTCCTCTCTCTCTCTTTGCCCCCCCCTCTTCCTCGGTTCCTCCTCTATCTTCCGCCTCCTCCATCTTCCTCCTCTATGTTCCCACACCTCTATCTTCTTCTCTCTTTGTCCTTCCCATCATGACTCTACCACCCCCCTCTCTCTCTCTCTTGCACATAGTCGCACGCACACACAAAGGGGTTCGACAATGTTGGGGGGCTTTACCTCTCTGTGTGTGTGTGTGTGTGCCTGAGTAATAGAGGGCTCCGCCACCCCCTCTCTCTCCCGTTCTTTCCTCCTCTGTCTTCCCCCCCCTCTATCGCCCCCTTTCGTATTTTCGTATCTCTCTATTACACATACACACAGGGCCGTCTCTCCTCTCTCCTCCCTTCTCTTCCTCCTCTATCTCCCGCTTTCATGTTTTTGTCTGTCTGTCTCTCTCTTTATCACATAAGCGCACACATGCAAGGCCCCATCCTCTCTCTTCCTCAGTTCCTCTTCTATCTTCCCCCTCCATCTTCTTCCTCTGTCTCCCCCCTTTGTCCTCTCCCTCATGGCTCCGCCACCCCCTCTTTCTCTCTCTTTATCTTCTGCAAGTTGCTATTATAAGTTCTGTAATTTTTATCCTTGAACTCTCTATTCCACAAGTCTACCTTATAATTTCCTACAATGGCATATTCCTTGAAATTCTATTAGCTAGAAACTATAATGGATGTCTAGACATACTTGGGATCTTTGATCCAATGACCTAATGTCCGATATTAATAGGGCTCGGTCTGGTCCTGGGAGGAGCACCCAAAAGTACTTGTGCTCATGGGAGCTATATTGACCATGGTGTGACATTGCATCGGAATACTTGTCTTGCTTGATTGATCGACAACATTCCACTTCTCGTACTTGTTATTACTTGACATGACATGACGTGACTTGCTTGGCCTAGAATGGGTAGTACTTGTAAATGAAATAGCCAATACCCTATGACTAGACTCGATACTACATGCTTGACATTTTGCTATAACTTTACTTGGCTTATCTCAAATACTTGCTAGTTCATTCTTTCTAGTTCTTGATATTCTACTCTCAACGTTATCTTGCGTTCCTTCATGCATGAGCATGCCATATTACATAAATTGTTAATTACTTTAAGCAAAGTTTAGATTAAATATATAATTCCTATTTAGTGTTCACTCATGTAGTGTTTTCCCCTATTTTTTAAGTAATTCTGATGACGAGACCCAGCCGGATAGGGATGGCCAAGAGAGTTGAGCGTAGAACCAGCCTGGACGTCTTATGTTATCACTGAGTCGTATTTTTTCTATTTTTCTTTGATTCATCATTGTAAATTTCTCTTTATTGAGTCTACTTATCATTTAAGTATACTTTCCCCTTTTGGGATGATGTAATAGAATACGTTGAAGTTATTAATGAATAAGGATTTAGTTATTTTTCTTTAGCACACTCTGTCTATGTATTGATTACCTCGTGCTCTGATTGACATGAATGATGTAAACTCGTCACGCCTTCCAGGGTTTCTTCCGCGCTCAGGGTGTAACACTAGTTGTAATACCCTGCATCCTTTGGATCGAAATCGGAGAGCTTTTGGAGCACTTTCGTGGGTCTCAAATGGTGTTTTACGATGCACGCGGATTTTTCCTCTGTATAAGCTATAGAATCTCGTGGAGTGTAAACCGTTGGGTTTTGAGGCACTAGGATGCTGCAAGTGCGTTGTGCTCATTCTGAGGATTACGGAGGCTATTTTTTCACATTTTTCTGATTTTATGGAATTTTAGACCGAAAATCAGATTTCCAATCATGCAGTATGGAATATGCCATGATCAGGGATACCTAGACTAAGGCATGCATAGCAATAGATATATAAAGGAAATGAATAGCGTTTAACTCGGTTACAGAAACCAGGTAGTGGTCTAGTCAAGGCCGCTTCTTAGAAGCCACGGTTGTTCGGGAGCCGCCTTATGAAAGAAGTAGTCTCCGAGGAACTGTCTTCTGTCTGTAACAAATAGAAGTTTAAAATACATGCATGGCCTATGCTAGGGCAACTAACGCATGAAAATCATAAGGAATAGAAGAATAAGGCATGCTAATATGTTTGGAATGAAGAAATCATGGAAATAGGTATGATTCAAGCAAAAGTTATTAACTTTTAGTTAAGGGTGCAGGGATAGTATGCAAAGAAAAAACAGATTGCGTAGTCATGGAAAATCATTAAATACGCCGTGTATAAAGCATGAAATCATGAGAAAATTAAGGGATTTTACTCCTAACACGTTGTTTAAGCCATCATGAGATAACCTATCTCTGGGATTTGCTCTTGACTTCAAATTTCTGACTAAAAGTACGCTCTTGTGCCTATGCGTCTTATGTGGAACTAGCAGCTTCTCGACCTTCTATCTCCTTAACCTCTCCTCCTTAATTCACGAAATTTGGAGGATGATTAGAAGACATAAAGGGGAATAATAAACTCTAAAGGATGAACCTGAAAATACCTCTGATAGGTTCCCTAAACTTCAAATCTTTACTAGATGGACACGCTTGTTCCTATGTGCTCTATAGAGAAATAGCTACTTGCAGATCCTCTAACTCCTCAACGACTTGATCTCCTAATATGAAATTTGAAGGGGAGTTAGACAACACTAAAGAGAACAAAAAGTTATAAAGCACTGATGTGAAATACCATCATCTTACTATTAAACCATGCGAGCCAAAATGAGACGTCGCATAGGTCAATTCTGGGCCCTATTTACAAAGTTTGGCCTAGGGTTGAGAGATTAGATCAAATTAGAGTCCTTATTTGGAGTAGAATCGATCCTAAGTGTCCTAGACATACTACCTTATTGGATAGCATCGATTCATGGTGATTGGGATGACAAAATTTCAAGTTTTTCACGCTTCTAAAAATCTTGTTTTAGGAAGGAGAACGCGGTCTGGTTTGGATCGCTTCTTAGAAGACGCGGTCACACGATAGACCATCGGTTGGAACAGAGTGAGAATTAACTCCTCCCAATAGGTAGTGTTTTACCAGAATGGAATCAAGAACACACGGCCTTTTTGTGGGGGTATAGGAAATAGATGTGTTGCTATGTGTACCGGTGCCTGGTGGGGTGGCTATGTGATTGATGTGGAAAACTGATAGTACGGGTCAAAGGAAATGGTGACTGGGTGGGTACAGATGAAGTGAATGTGATTTTAGCTTATAGTGGAAGTTTTTCCCCTGACAAGAAAGAGAGGACGGCAAGCTAAGATAGATGTGCTGGTAGCTGGCTTTAGTGCAGCACCAGATTATATTTTTGGTATATGTTGATACCAAGGAATGCTAAAGAAGAGTGTCCTTACTTGTATCTTGTCAAAAAGTAATGAAGAAATGTGGCAATCTGCAGTAATCCCAACTCCTTCCCTGGGCATAGCCTGCTCCCCCCACCAAACATCATGAAGTGATGGTGAGACTCCATGCTCTTGTCCTGCAATTGAGAAACGGAGGTGGTGGGTGGGGATCAGCATTAGAGAAGAGCTAGAGAGTCAGTAAAATATAGCTGTTGATCTTGAGGAAAATAGCTAGTGACCTTCCATCTCCATGGGTTGAAGGATAATGGATCGGGATATTGGAAATGATCATAGTTAGTCTCCCTTGTATAGACGTAGATTTTCCACCCTTTTGGAATAATGAACCCTGCAAAGATGTGCACATTTTGCCATCAGCACCAGTCCACTTCCACATGACTGCCACAAGAATGATGACGATGACCCTCAAAAAAAAAAAACTGATGAAGATAGGAAAATGTTTTCGTTCTCTCTTCAGATATTTTACGTAATCATCATCCACATAAGAACATGTCAAATCTCATGAAAGACCCACCCTTAATTTCCATGTCTTCGGTCGTTTTCCTCAGCACACCATTAACAATGGTGGCTAGTCTCATCGTCTCATAAATCACCTGTGTGATGAAGAGCAGACATTTGTGAGGGGCCTTCGTTCCAATAATAGGACAGAAGCCAATTCTTCAAGCTGCAGATTGGAACAAGTCAACGAAGGATTTGCAGCTACTTACTGCACGAGTGGTGGTCATGGACTTGTAGTCATTCCAGTCGATCGCTTCCTCGGGCGACTTCCGCCTTCTGATCTCCAAATGTTCCTTCTGAAGACAAAATATATGTTACAGTGAGTGAATCATGAGGGGGAAAGGAAGCAAGGGGAGAACAATAAGGAGACTGCAGATCAAAGAGTGGAACCGCAGTACAATTCTTACCCTGAGCTCTTGAAGAACCTTTGGGTGGTCATGGAGATATTTGACAGCCATCATCGATGTCGTCGAAATGGTCTCATAGCCCGAGTAGATGATAGTTATTAGCAGATCAATCATCTGATCATCTGTGAGTTCAAATCTCGGCTTGTCCTCGGTTTGAAGGAGAGAGCTGAGCATGTCACTGTGGTAACAGGAAGAAGCTCTTCTCTCCTCAATAACTTTTCTCAGCAAGCATGTAACCTTCTGCCTCGCCTGCAGACATAATCTGAAAATGTAAGCCCACCAAGTTATCTCAAGAGGGAAGCAATGGCAGCAGATTTGGAGACTTGCCTGGAAACCGCCGCGATAGTCTGTGCCGGGGAGATCGATGGGCAAGGAGAGAGTACCCAGCACAAGCTTACAGAACTCTGCCTTGAAAACTTCGGACATGTGGCCAGTCTCAGTGCCAGCTATCAACTTGAGGGATGACAAGAAGGCCATCTGAGCAAGGAAAAATTATCACGTTCGTAATCGTCCCAAGATCACAAAGTTAACAACCTTCAATCTAAAGTTGATTAATCTCCTCCTTGGGTTGAAAAAAGTGGACTTGAAAGAACAAATGATTGGATTAGTTGCAGGTGCAGCTGTCTTCTACATGATTGCAGGTAGTAACTCGGTAAATTCCACCCTTTGGACAAAATGGAGGGGTTGAAATGTGTTGCCTTAAATATTTTAGGTGTGCTCCTTGTTGGGGAATGATTTCTATTTGTCTTGTCCGTTTGCACGTGGGAGACTTGCATGTAAATAAAACATGGGAAGGAGGGCAAGTGATGATATATTGCAGTGTAGCATCTTTTTGAGCCACATGACATCAGTTGATGGGTTGGCATGTTTCGAAAGGTGATACTGACCTCTTTGGCTTTCTCTTGGATGTCAATCGTGTTTCCACTCCAGTTGCTGAGGTAAGACCTCATGAACTCATCTATCTTGGGTAGGAGCTGCTCTCTGATCGTGGGCGGGCCGATCAGCGACAGCAGCACGCCCCTCATGGCCCTGTGAAGGGAGCCATGGACCGCTGCAATGTTCCACCTCCCCAGAATGTCCAGCATGGACTGTGGGTAGCCAGGAACAAGGCCTTTCCCTTCATTCATCAGTACATATCTGTTCACCTCTGGGTCCATGGAGACAATTGTGGGACAACCCAGTATGTGTGACTTGAACAGGCTCCCATACCTGAATGAAAGCAAACCAAAGAAAAGGAAGCATCCCATCAGTCACCTCTGAAATCCTCCCATGTGCTTAACAACCCATGGCGAGGCCATTGAGAACAAGTAACCCACTCCAAAAACACTACAGTAGCTGAGATTTTACCACCAATAAATTTCACATGACATGGGTTACCAGTAAGCTGGGATTTTATGATCAGCAGCCAAGGAAAAAAAAGGAAATTGGCTTCCAGGGAGAATGAATCTGTGTGAAACCAGCCAGGGGAAATAAGCCAAAAAGCTTCTGAGACCCCGTTGCCAAAGGCCACTGGCTACGGCAACTTTGTAAAAGAAAGACATGCCAAGGAGATCGCAACTGAAGATGAAGTACCCACAGAACCAGTTATAACAGAACAGAGAAATTACTTTGCAGCAGGGACTATTCTTGGGTAAGGGAGCTCCAGTGGCAGCACAAAAGTAGGACAGACAAACTTAGTGGTGAAACCCAGTTGGAATAAAGAAGAAGGGAAAAGAGAGATTGAGAGTCAAAGATGAGACTCTTTTATCTTTCCTTTTCAAAACTCTGTTAACATACAAGATTAAGTGCCCCTCATTTAAACACCAGCACTCCTCCATCAAGTAGGATTAAACTCAATACTGTGACCTGGCCTCCAATTTGTTACCTAGCACTCATCTCATTCATGAATCCATCCTTCCCTATTCATCATCTGTGCTTACACAATGCCAAACATGGTTTTCTGATTAAGCATTTTTATCATGAAGACTACATTCTGCATTCGCAGGGTTTTAAATTTCTTAGAATAAATTTTTTTGTTCTAGCAATCGTTAGTGTTGGAGTTCATAACAAAAATTGAATGCTCTAATTAAAGGCATCCTCTCAACATTGTCCACAAAAAATTACAGGCCCAATGGTGGAATGCCAATGGGCTCGGCCCATATAGCTAGAGGGAAATTATTATTGGGCGACCGATCTATTCACCCCCCTCTAGATTGCCTTTTAGCTGTTCAACATTGGGTACTACCCTTGACCCATTATTTCTAACTTGACTGACCTGACCTACAGAAGATGAAGAGGACTCCGAAGAATGTACAAGGAAAGACCCCCCAGAGGAGGGGTAAAGAAGGTCACTCAAGGGACCTTGGACGAATGGCCCGTAAGTCGAGGTGCACTCGTAGGAGATATAGAATGTCTCCTCAATGAAAATCTGCTGTTGAGGAGTTTGGAAATTAACATTTTTTTTCATTTTTATTTTCAATGACAAAACAACAAAAAGTATTTGTAGAAGGAGATAAAGGAATTATAGCGAGGGGATTGGGAGGCTCGTGGAGCAAATCATGGTTGAAAACCCAACGCGGGTTAAGAAATCCGCACAAGTATGTAAGTAGAGAAGGAGACCTGGGAAGATCATCAGACAGCTGTCTGGACCAGGAAGAAGACAGCAACAGAGGTCGACATGAGTGAATGGAGCAGATGATGGCTAATGAGCCGTTGATGGCAGAGTTGATGACGGACGTTGGTCCGTCGATGACAAAATCCTCTTGGGGAGGATGGTTGGGAATCTTGGCAACAACGATGATATCCCCTGGTGTTTCGGAGATCAAAGGTGGCCCTTCTTGTTGTGAAGGTGAGAACATCTGTTGCAGCGCGATGAAAATGTCGGATATATCGAACCACTTGTTCTACTCGCATTCCGGGTCATCGACCTTACCTCTTTTAGCAGCTCTTGAACTTTTCTCGGCTAAGTAAGCGACCTGTGGCTCCCCATGTATTTCTTGTGGGTAATTCCCCATCTGAATGACAGACCCCTTCTTAAAATGAGAATACAAAGTCCATGTGAGGGGTTTCCCTCCTTCTTCGAATGGCCCCTCAAACCCCAGGCCAGCCTGCAGGATCATCCTTGGCTTCTTTGGTGGTTTCAACCTCCCTTGTAACTGTGCCCCCAAACCTTTGCCCTGCTGGTAGCCAATGTTTCTCATGACCACCCATCCTTTTGCATGGGAAAGGAGACACGGTATTAGTGAGGTGGGAGACTTTTCTTGCACTGACGAGGCCCAGCGAGGATCACCTATATCCAGCAGTGAGAAAATAGGCCTCTGGGATGGCCAAATAGAGGGCAAAGAGGTAGCTTTTTTTCTTTTTTTTCAATGCAGCCCGTTACAAAGATTTTGTCTCTCACTTTTTTTATTTTATTTATTTATTTAGGCATGTCTTCATGAGAAGACGCTTCCATACTTTAAAAGATTTTTTTTAAATTATGGATGCGCCTTAGCACTAGGACGCGTCATTTTTTTATGGAAGCGTCTGTGCGGCTCGACGCGTTCTCCTTTTGAATTCGAAGGAAAATGATTGAGCGCCTGCCCAACCTCTTCTCCTTCCTCATTTCGCCCCCAACCGACCTTTCTCTCATTTTCTTGAGTTTTCTTCCCCATCTACTCAAGTTTTCCTCTCCCATTCTTGATCAATGGAATGTGGCGGGCCTAGTGCCAGTGGTGGGAAGAGGAGGCGGCCGCCCCCTCTACCAAGAACCATCGTGGAAGGCCAAGAAGAAGCCGCCATGGAGGAGGAAGAGCCTCTTTTGGCCATTGAAGGCCTGGAGGGACCCAATGGCGTGGAGGGGACCAAGCATGATGCGGTAGGCCCATAGAACTTTCTTTCTTCCACATTATTTCTGTTTATTTGTGGCCATGGTGAGAGGGGGAGAGGGTTATAGTGGTCATGAGGGACGATTGATGAATGCGTCCACCACAGGTGATGCAGGATTAATGGGGTGGTTAATGGGGTCTTGGGGATGGAGAGGGATGTATTGGGGAGAGGTATTCCCTCTTGGGAGTGGGAAGATTGTGTGGAGAAGGGAGAAGATTGTATGGGAATGGCAAAAGATCTCCTAGGGGAGGCCCGAGAACTATAGTGCAACTAGTAGAGTCTGCTACGGCTTATGGAACATATTGATAACCGGTTGTCAGCACTGACCCCGGCACCTTCAGCGGGACACTCTGTCCCAACCTCTACCCGCAACTCAGAAAACACGGTAAAACCTCAAAGGTTGCCAAGATCTAGAGGGTGGTTGTCCGAGGATGCAGCGGACTCATCTGCCAATGAGGCCTGCGGAAGTTATACACTTTTCCTCGGTAGAAAACTTTGGAGATATTCCACATATGCCGCAGGGAGGGGTTAATACAGCTCCCCGCATCCGACAATGATCCGGGCACTGGTATGAGGAATCAGCATAGCTATTGCTTGTACCATCGCACCATGGGCCATGTCATTTATGATTGCCCTGCCTTCAAAAACATTACCGAGGATCTTTAGCGCATTTAAAAGATTCAAAAATCCAATGTAAACAGCACCTCTATGTGTTGTCATTTATTCATAATATCACGCCCTCTCCCACTATCACTGATCATTAATGACCCTCGAATGACACACTAATAATTACCTGACAGCTTTGCATTCACCAAGACACGTAAAGAAATAACGCCCGTCCATTAAACCACTCTTTCATTATATAGCGCCTATCTGCCAGTCGCCAATACTCAATATTTCTAAAAAATTAGAATTTCCAACAAATAACGCCCCTATGAGCGATCGTTTATTATAAAAAAATGACATAGCCTTGGGCGCCATTTACTTTCGAACTCACTGCTTTTAAGAACCCTTCCGTTAACCTTCCCGAAACCCCCTCTCATTTCATTTTCTCTTCCCTCTTTCTCTTCTCTCTGTTCTTCATTTTTCCTGATCTTCGTTCTTTCTGCAACTTCACGTTGGCAACAACCTCGGGGGCTGACGTCTCTCCCTCACACTCGCCCTAATTCATGACCTACGTAGGTGGTTTGAGCTCCGGGAAGAGACGGCGGGTGATGGCACCCGTCGTCGTTCACATTGACGATGAAGACCATGATGAAGAGGAGGAAGCTCCTCCTCCTGCGGTGATAGAGGCTCCAGCGGTGGAGTACGACGACGACGAAGAAGGAGAAGATGAAGAAGGCGATGGCGAAGAAGAAGGTGAAGACGAAGACGAAGATGAAGAAGAAGATGGAGACGACATAGAAGAAGAAGAAGAAGAAAAAGGAGGAGGAGAAGATGGTGATGGCAAAGAAGACAGTGGTGATGACAGTGAAGTAGACAGAGGACACAATGGCGGTGGCGGTGGAGAAGAACTCGACGGAGCAGCCCCCCCTCCTCCGCGTCGGCCAATGCGGTGAGGGTTTATGGACCCCGTGCCCATAAGGTGAGTGGAATTTTTTTTTGAAGAAAACATCATCAAAGGCATGGCGGTGGGGAGAAATGCCACAGGGAATGGCGACCATACCAATGTCATCATTTCCTGGAATAGCGTCCAGGAAAGAGTCGCATGAAAAAATATTTTCTGATTTTAGAACAACGACAGCATGCCTGACGCAGTTTTGAAATGTTTTTTTTAAAAAATAGATAAAACATATTTTTATTTATTTTTGTATTTATTAATGCCCTAGAATAACCTACATCATGCCTGCCTGGGCACCATGACCTGGGGCAGCCAGAACACAGAGGCCGAAGCGCATGAGCAGATGGATTACGCGCTGGGTGAGGGCGTGCAGTTCTGGGATACCGCCGAGCTGTATGCCGTGCCGCCGCGCAAGGAGACGTGCGGGCTCACGGAAACTTATATCGGGAACTGGTTTGCCAGGAACCCGGGGAAGCGTGAAGAAATTGTGCTGGCCTCCAAGATGGCCGGGCGGGGGCGTCCGTACATCCGCGAAGGACGTGGCGTGGAAGCGCGTGATGTGGCTGAGGCCATTGACGGCAGCCTGGTGCGTTTGCAGACGGATTACATCGACCTCTACCAGCTGCATTGGCCGAAGCGGCCTTACTATCACCACGGGCAGCACTGGACCTTTGACCCGACCCCCAGCACGGCGGCGGAAGTTGAGCAGCACATGCTGGACGTATTGCGCGAACTGGACAAGGCCGTGAAGGCGGGGAAAATCCGCTACGTGGGCCTCTCCAACGACAGCGCCTACGGCACCATGAAGTGGCTTGAGATCGCGAAGAAGCACGGCTTGCCGGAAATGGTGACGGTGCAGAACGAGTACAGCCTGATCTATCGCCTGCACGACTTGGACATGGCGGAAGTGAGCCATTATGAGAATGTGGGGCTGTTGACGTACTCCAGCCTGGCGGGCGGCATTCTTTCCGGCAAGTACCTGAACGGGCAGAGGCCCGCGGGGACCCGCTGGCATTTGACCACCGACGTGGCCCGCCGGTTTGGCGGCAAGGCGCCGGAAGCCACGCAGGCCTACCGGGATATTGCCAAAAAGCATGGGCTGGACATGAGCCAGATGGCGCTGGCGTGGACGCTCACGAAGCCGTTCACCACGGCGTGCATCATCGGGGCGACCAGCATGGAGCAGCTCAAGACGGATATTGCGGCGGATGAGGTGGTGTTATCGCCGGAATGTCTGGCGGAGATTGAGAGTGTTTGGCGGACGTATCCTTACCCGATGTAGGGATGAGCGATGAGCGATGAGTAATGAGCAATGAGTGATGAGAAAAAAAAGGCCTGATGGGTCCTTTTTTTACTTTCTTCCTCACCGCTCACCGCTCATTGCTCATCGCTCGATAAGGGCGGAGGCGAGGATGGGGCCGGGGCCGAGTTTTTGCAGCAGCACCAGCACGTGTGTGCCGGCGGGGAGGGGGGTCCTATTACTGAAAGTAGGAAAATGTATAATATTTTAAAATCCTGTAAAATTTGTTCCGCATCTCTAACTTTATTTTTTGTAATATGTATTATGTGTTAGTACTGTGCACTTTGTTTATTTTCAGAGTAATAGATTTTATTTTATGAACATATCTTTTATCCATATGCAATATGTAAAATTTCTACTGTAAATTATTTCAGTTCTGTGCACTTTGTTTTCTTTCACACTATAAAATAATGTGTTCTATGTCGATGACATATTTGCAATCTTTTGCAATATGTTATATTCTTGTTGTAATTTATTTTAGTTTTATGCAATCAGTTTTTTTTTCACTGTAAAATAATATAAATGTTATAATTGTTTTATCGTTATAACCTTTTCTTAGTTGTTTCTTAGATTGCAAAAATAGTACAAATGAGATTAAATTGACCTTTGTGTAGCACTAAATTTTTCTTGCTCTGATTTATAGCTCGCACAGACCGGAACTCAAGGCCGTAGAAAAAATGACTTAGAAATTACAACAGACTAATAGCGTACGTTGTTTCATTTCACCGCCATGCAAACTAAATCACCCGGGTTGTAATATGAGAAAAATATTTTGACTTCGAAATCCAAGAATTACGATCGTTTCACAGTGAAACAGATAACATCTATGCAGCTTACTGAATATGCAAGATCTCGCGTTAAGTCCTGAGTCGTCCGATCTAGGGCGATCACAAGGTGCGGTCACTCCAGCGAAAGATACTGTAAAGAGGGAAGCAGATGATCAGGAGGTTCAGGGTTGGGATCTCGAGAAAAACTTTCTGATGTCTAAGTCAGCAAGTGGTAGAAGCAATGAGCGAAGAGAACAGGAGAGAAGAAGGGTACAAGATCTCAACCCAACCTCGGGACTGCTAGGGGCAATCGGCAGGCTTTCCCTCGGACGTGAGGGGCCCGACTAACCCGACACTGACCTAAAGCGAACCAGGCTAGATCAGACGAGAGCTTAAAATAAGTGGGACCTGTCCGGACTATCACTTGTTGGGCCAGATAAGCCTTAATGGACCATTTAGACAGGGTGCATGATGGGTCACAGATTTCCCCCTCTCCACTGTCGCTCGCTTAAGTTGTTAAGGAAGCTGTATCTAACCTGACAACGAACCAACTAATTATGATACAATTGATATTTGCTGAATTCAATCAACACACAAATCTCATTAAGTTTTGATTAGGTGTCAACGCACTGATCACAACTGACGTTTGATACAGCGCCTTGTTCATCAACATTCTAATAAGGTTTGATTAGGTGATCAACACATCAACCACGTTAAATTTTGATCCGGCGTCAACACATCAACACTTACCTAATTTTGATCAGGTGATCATCACACCAAACCCATTGAGTTTCGATTAACTCCCAACACATCAACACTATGGAATTTTGGTGAGGTGATTTTTGTCACATAGTTAGATAAACAGGTTGAATTTCAAGTTTACTTTGGCATCAATTCTTAAATGGAACTAAAAAGTTTAGTGACAATTATAGAAATAGCTCTGTTACATTCGTTATTGTGAAATGACACTTTTAGATGCATGTTAGTTAATATAATTCTATTATATATATATTAAGTGCAATTAATGCGCTAATTTTATTGAGAGCAAAAAGATAGAAAAGGGAGCTGAAATTCACAATAAAGAAATGGTGGGCAAAGGTCATATGAAGGGAAATACTCTTCTTATAGTAAAAATGTCAACCCAAAAAAAGAAGAAAATCTAACTAATCACAACTAAGATTAAAGTTTGACGACATAAGATCAACCATAGGAGACATCAAATTTTTGTATAGATTCAGACCCACTTGGTGATCAACATCTAGTATCTAGACCACATCTAAAGTTTCACTACTGCTCACAAAAAATACACCAAGATTTGATTAGATGATCAACTCACCAACAACGTATCCTCACGCACTACAGTTGGTTTTGATCAGATGCCTAATTCACCCACTCCATTAAGTTTTGATCAAACGATCAACACACACGGCTCTTATTGAGTTTTGATCGGGTGTCAACACATTAATCACAATTGATGTTTGATCATTTGCCGAGTTGATCAACACTCTACTGAGTTTTGATTAGGTGATCAACACATCAATCTTGTGGAGTTTTCATTGGGTGCCAATACACCAACACTTTGTTTTGATTAGGTGATCGATACATCGAACCCATTGAGTTTTGATGATCAACTCCCAAGCCACACTACTGAATTTATTTTGCTCAGGTGATCTATGTACCAAATCTGTTGAGTTTTGATCAGATGATCAGCACATCAATCTTGGATCCGATCACTACCATCCTTAGATCTTTAACTCATCTTAGAATCCTTGGTTTGTACGTCTTTCCCCAGGAAGAGTCCTTCCTGATTTTAACTCTTCAGTTACATTACGGGAAGGACTCTACTGTTTGCTTGGGGTTCCTCATCAGAACAACCTGAAACATTAACCAAAAACGCAGGGTGAGTAAAAAACTCAGTAAGATTTATATCTCTATATCAAACATCCTTAAGTAATTATCATTTTTAAATAAGGTAAATGTGCTATGACGAGAATCGTAACTAAAACATGAAACATGAGCATGAGAGAGTAAAGGAATGCACATATATAGGATCACAAGTAGACAAGATAACAAGAGTAAGATTTCAAGTAGAGAATGATCATGTAGCAAGTATAATCATGGAATTGGCCATTTCACGCAAGCATGTACAAGTTAAGTATTTCATGTAATTCAAACAAGTCAAGTATTTCATGAATAAGTGGAATGTCGTAAATGAATCTAGCACGCATGTATTTGGTGCAATACCACACCAGGTCAATAATAGCTCTCATAGACATAAGTACTTTCGAGTGCTCCCCCTAGGACCAGACCAGGCCCTGTTAATGCCAGACATTATAGTTATGGATGATCGATCCCAAGTATTTATTTAGACATCCACATAATATACATGGCCAAAGAATTTTAAAGTAAAACTCATGAAATAAAGTACAGATCTAGCAAAATTTATCATTTAATGAACTAATATAAGAAGCACAAGTAGTTGTAAAAGAAGTTCAAGGATGATTTAAGGCATCATGTTTAACGACATTAAGATAATGAGGATAAAGAGTTGTCGATCAAGACACAATCAACTCTTGCGAAAATTTGTGTAAGGTAGTTTTAGATTAAGTTTTCCTCAGTCGGTGCTTAGCGAGAACACCAAGAAATCACGATCAGGTAAGAGGTGGGAAAGTAGGAGGTTCTCCTTACATTTGCAAGGGCTTAATTAAATAACCACTTATCTACTTAAAGTGTTTACCCGCGGACCTCTTGCCTTAGACACCAGCCTTTCTTGGTAATCTTGCTAGGTATATGACATGTCGAAAACACAAAACACATAAATTATTTTAGATCAAGTTTTCTGCAGTTGGTGCTTAGCTAGAACACCAAAGAAATCACGATCAGGTAAGAGGTGAGATAGTGAGAGATTCTCCTCGCATTCGCAAGGGCCTAATTAAATAACCACTTATCCGAGAACGTGCCTTCTAATAAGGCATTAATCATTTAATTCGCGCCCCTATAAAGGTCGTTAATCACACTAATTATTTTCTGAAAAATGATCAAAATTCAAATTTGACGCCTCTCAGTAATGGCGTCATTCAAAATGACGCCCCTCTACTGGGCGCTATTATCCTTCAATTTCTGAAAAATAACTTCCTGCATTTCAAAATTTGACGCCCCTTCAAGCGTCGTCAATTAAAATCTATCATCATTACAATCATCGGATCAATCAATCTGGCATTAGTTTGCTGTCAGCGGTTCAAATTCCCAGATGCCTCCAAAAATGACGCCTGCTAATGTGTCGTTATATGAGGAAATGACGCCAGTTCTACGGGCGTCAATAATAAATTAACGACTTTCATAGGGGCATCATTTATTTTCAAAATGCTCAAATAAAAACCCCCATCTTTCCCCCCCTCTGTTCATTCATTCATTCTATCATCTTCCGTTGTCCCCCTTCGTCGCTCTGCAACTCCCCCAAAGCCTTAATCGAACTCCAACCCCGATCGTCATCGTTGTGATGACTGGCCCCCACAAGCGGCAGCGTGTCACCGAGCCGGAGGTCATAGACCTCGTCGGCGACGGGGAAGTTAACGCCGAAGAGCTCCTCGTCATGGCCGAGGAGGAAGCCCCCGCGGCGGCGCCGTCCGGCGACAAAGGACCCACCGGAGGAGAAGAAGAAGGCGAAGAAGAAGGAGATGAAGCGAAAGAAGAAGAGGAAAGAGACCAAGAAGAAGGAGGGGAAGAAAGCGATGATGACGGTGATGAGGGCGACAGCGATGAGGAAGAAGAGGGTGAAGAAGCTCCTCCCCCTCGCCAACCAATGCGCGGGGGAGGGATTGTCCCTGAAAAGAGTAAGGTAGGTACCCCTACAACCCTCCGTCTGCGCATTTTTTTTATTTTTCCTGGATTTTTCTCATTTTTATACGCATTTTCCATAGCCCGCCTACGGGTTGGGCTCTGTAAAACCCTTGACACAGAAAACTGACGCCCCCCAAAGGGGCGTGATTTAAATGACTGACGACCCGTAGATGGGCGTCAATTCAAATAAAAACCAGAAATTCATGAACAACATCCTCCTACGGGGCGTGAATTCAACATGTGATGAAGATAAAATGGTGTTCATGCCTAGAGGGATCGGAGCTCAAGAGATCCATATTCTAATGGGTTTTTCTTTTGTGTTTGTCTTTGTTTTGCAGGAGAGCAAGAGAATGTGAGGCCCTCTTCCTCTAGCCGGCTGGAAGGCGAGGAGGTTGATCCTACGCCGTTCCCCGCATCCCGTTGTTAAGCGTGATCAAGTCTTCATCATTTTCCAAGCTACACGGTGCCGTTGCATCCGCTTCTCTTCATCCTTGTGGCGTTGTCATCCCTTGGTGGCGATCACGGTCAGTTCTTCTATCTCTTATCGCCCTTTCCTTTGTGTATACTTCATGCATATGTTATTTGCATAGTTTGGGGGTGGGGGTAGAATAACCATCCACAACCTTAATTTTTTGGCGATCACGGTGGGACAACTAGTGTCTATCATATTATTCATGCTCTCCTGCAAGTTTGGCGTGTATGTGGTCATGTTTAGGTAGTTTTACATCCTTTTTTCCATAGTTTTAGCAAGTTTTCAGGTTCTAGTGTCATATGGCGGTCTCCAGGAGACCTCTACTTTCATAAAACGACCTCCAGGAGACCTCCACCAAATGGCAGTCTTCCAGGAGACCGCAACTTGATAGAAACGATCATCTGGGGACCTCCATTTGATTTCTGGTAGGTCTGGGCATAGGCTCATGGGGGCATCTTTCTTGGACAATTTAACTGACCTCCCGAGGTCAGATCGCTCTATTTTTGGGCCCATTGTATAGCCCTTTGTATTGTCTTTCAGTCCATGTATCATTTGCATTATTTGTGTTATGTTTACATTGTTAAATATTATCTTCATTTTTGAGTTTTCTACATAAAGTTTGCAGGCAAGCCCATGGGCAAACTCAAAGGTACGCTTTGCATTGATGATTTAATTGCCTTCCGGGTTCTGATTGTGCTTGTTTCTGGTCCCGCCTTGTTGTCCTCCCTATTATCTCCATTTTCATATATCATTTTCATTCATATCAGTGTATTTGCATAGTTTAATCTTGCCTTGATTTGTTAGTTTTATGCTAGATTTTTGCATGCACTCCGGTACACATAGGTTCATGCATTGCATATTGTAGTTGCATTCCCCCTTGGTAAGTGATCTTCTTGCCTCCATATTCCTTGGGGCCACCTAGGAGACCTTATCTGGGACCCCTGTAAATCCCCGTGAGCCGTGGATTCTCACATGGATGCCGGGCCGATTGTACCTTTCCACCCGTCCAACTTGAGTTGTCGCCCTTGCTATTTTCCTATTGGTTTTCAGTCGTCGCCTTTATCTATTTGTCACCCTTGTTCTTCTATTTGTCACACTTAGCTTCTTCAGTTGATAATGCTTCTTGCAGAGTTTTCTTCTTGATAGAGTCGACTCTATTTGCCACTTGAGTCAACTCTTCTACTTCACTTTTCATGTTTTCAACACTGTAACGTATTTTTCACCCTTGGTGAGCTATTTGTCACCGTTAGTTGGGCATTTGTCACCCTTTGCAGAGTATTTTACACCCTTACTAAGCTAATTCTTTGCCTTGTGTGACATTCTTCACCGTTGAAACCTTGAGTGTCTTAAGCCTGACTTTTTGACCTTTTATGAACTTCACTGGGTCTCTTTGACAGACATTGACTTTGACTGAAGTCAACTTTGACTCTACTTCTTGCTTCTGTTGGGATGTTGACTGATGGCCTTGACCCTTGACTAACTGTGTTGATGCTATTTAGTGCTGCATTAACTCAACTTCCTCATTCTTCAAAGCTTTTAGCCTAGCGATTCATTATTCACCCTTAGGAAGGTATTTTTCACCCTTATGAAGCTATTTATCACTGTTAGGCATCTATTTTTCACCCTTAGCCTTGATAAACTATCACCTTTGTGTGACTTCTTTTGTAAGATTTCAACAAGTTTGGTGTCGACTCCAAAGTCACATGGCATCGACTCTCCTTCTTCGCGTTTCTTTGATTTCAATCAGCCTACCTATTTTTCACCCTTAGATACCCATTTGTCACCGTTGAGCATCTATTTTTCACCCTTAGCTGCAAGGCTTTTCCTGGTGACCCGATAGACTGAGTTCTTGAGAATTAGCTGACCTTTTGAACTACTGATGTGTTTTTCTCACTCTTAGCCATTCCTTTGACTAAAACTAAACTTGCCTTCACAAAACTCATGAAGATGCATGTATTTATGAAGAGCATGATTTCATTAAAACATATGGAAGGCTCATGCATGAATCTTCATCAAATCTATTTTCACATGAAATATGCATGTATGAAGTATACATGACTTATAGTTTTGACATCATTAAAACACAGGGACACAACAAGAGTGAATACCATCATAGGCTTAGAGCCACGTGTTCTTAGAAGAGCCTAGATGTGGGGTGTTGAAGGTTCTTCCAAATGGCATGGGCATTTCGAAGTTGAGGTTGAGGAGCCATGGGCCGATATGAACATGTTCACACAGGGGTCCCAGCCTTGGACATTAATCACTCCTCTGATTCATCAGGGCCTTCTCACGTTGATAACACCTCCACAACCTGCTTTCCAAGAATCAACCACTCTTAAGAACATCATGACTGAGCAGGAGCACCCACTTGTTTTGCTCAAGCCACCGCAACCTAAGGTGACCTCTCATCCTGTTCCTACTACTCCTACCGAAGAATCAACTTCCCCCTTGTTCATATTCAGGTCTCCTCCCTTGCAACTTATCCGCTCGAAACCTCTGGAACCAAAGATTCTAAAGGAAGCTACCCTTAATGTCACTCTCCCAAACCGTATCATCCTGCCATCCCAAAGGCAACCCAAGCTTGTCGACGGGGCAAACTCTCAAACTCCCCTGGTAGAGTATGACATTCTTCAACAGCTAGATAGGACCCCAACAAAGGTTTCCATTCTAGACCTTATCAAGAGGTCCCCTTCTTATCAATCCACCTTGCTTCAATTCCTACAAAGGATAACCATCAACAAGGATCTCCCAGCCAGTGGCATGTCCAATGCTATCTTGGCCATGACCCAAGGTCCTTCCATCTCCCTCTCTGACAAGACCTAGCTCCACCTATGGCCACATATTCAGCCTTGGCAGTTGATAATGCCACCGAATTCTTTTTCTTGGAGACCCATGAGACCATACAACCTCCAAGGAGCTGGCAATACCCGCTCGTGCTCTTTCGATCAACTCTATACCCCTTGTAATCCACATCAAAATAAGCGACTAAATCAAAACATGTATTACGCGGAAACCATAGCCCCAAATCACACGTTCCAGCAACATATCAAAAAATGTATTTTACAATCGACATATGGGATTCGTTAGGATTTGATTGAAATCTCACACATAAACACACTGCAAATTGTATGCCGGGCTTGCTGGTAGTTAAATACAATAAAGATCCTATCATCCTTCTAAATAGAGTTTATTGACATGTTTACCTTTCTCATCTTGATCTAACCTTAATGATGTGGAGATAGGAGTTGGGTGTGGCTTTGTTGAACTCAGATTGAATTTTCTTAGGAGTTCCACAACATACTTCCTCTGGCTAATGAAAAGTCCATCAGCAGATTGCGTGACATGCAATCCCAAGAAGAAAGTTAGCTCTCCCATAAGGCTCATTTCAAACTCACTTTGCATCAATTTTGCAAAATCCTCACTGAGAGCATTGTTTGTGGAGCCAAATATTATGTCATCTACATAGATTTGAATGATAAGAGTTTCCTTACCACTGAGTTTTGTGAAAAGTGTTTGATCGATATTACCTCTCTTAAATCCATTTTGAATGAGGAATAAACTCAATCTCTCATACCATGCCTGGGTGACTTGTTTCAAACTATAAAGGGCTTTCTCTAGCTTGTATACACGATCTGGGTACTCTTGATCCTCAAACTCCGGTGGCTGCTCCACGTAAACATCCTCCTGAATATATCCATTCAAAAATGTGCTATTAACATCCATTAGAAATAATTTGATATTGTTGAAACAAGCAAATGCCAAAAGAATCCTTAGCTTTAAGTCTTGCCACTGGGGCAAAAGACTCATCAAAATCAATCCCTAGTTCTTGACTATAGCCCTTAGCTACCAGCCTAACTTTATTCCTAGTTGCCACTCCTTGACCATTTAATTTGTTTTAGAAAACCCATTTGGTCCCGATCACGGAGTGATCTCTAGGGCGAGGCACGAGGAACCACACCTTGTTCCTTTGGAACTGATGTAGTTCTTTCTACATAGCCAAGATCCAGGAATTATCTTTCAATGCATCCTCTACAGAGTGAGGCTCAAATTGAGAAAGCAGGGCTATGTAATCTAAATTTTGTACTTTCCTGAAGGAGGATCTTGTTCTAATCCCTTCTTCAACATTGCCGATCACATTCTCAGCTAGATGGTTTCTTGTAAATGTCCATTGCCTTAGTAGTTGCTGCTCGATTTGATTTTCTTTAATTTCATCTCCTTGTAGCTCCACATTTCTTTGATTTTCAGAAATTTTTGGTACATCATCCACATCTTGATCTTCCCGTGTTCCATTTTGCAAATCAAACTTTTCATCAATAGCTTTGGGAGTAGATTCATCAACAATAATGTGAGGGCTTTCTTCAACTACAAGAGTTCTCAAGTTGAACACTCGATAAGCTATTGAGTTGAGACAATACCCAAGAGATCCTGAAGCGCGACAACCACACATGCCGGTACTGCGGCGCTACGGCCCCCGACGTGAAGATCACCGTCGACCACGTCGTACCTGTTGCACTCGGCGGAACAGACGACCCGACCAACCTGATCGCCGCCTGCCAGCCGTGCAACGCTGGCAAGTCCAGCGTTCCCCCGAACGCCGAACTCGTCGCTCAGGTAGCCGATGACGCCCTCCGGTACGCCAGCGCTCTCGAGCAGGTGACAGCACAGCGTCGGCAAGCGATCCGCGACATCGACGACCAGATCGACGCCTTCGATGAAGTCTGGAAGTCCTGGACGTACACCGACCGTCGTACGGAGGAACCGAAGTTCGTCGATCGCGACGACGACTGGCGGCTGAGCGTCGAGCAGTTCATCCTCCGTGGCCTGAACTCCGATGATCTGGCCTACGCCGTTCGCCGGTCCATGACCAACAAGGTCGCTCGGGATCGCTGGCGTCTGTTCTGTCGGTACGCGTGGGACGAGATCAACCAGCGGCAGGAGCTCGCCAAGTCAGCGTTCCGATCGCCGGCGACCCCAGATGACGGCGGCGATCATGCGGAGTATGTCCGTGGCTACGACGAGGGCTGGAACGACGGCGCCGAAGACGAGAGGCGCCGCAACGCCGACGAGGTAGCCGAGGCGTACGAGCGCGGGTTCCGTGCTGCTGCCGACAGGTCGAGAGTGGACACCAGCGACATCTACGACATGAGCGATGTCGATCCGTCGGACTGGGCGGAGTGACATGGCGCTATTCGTACCGCTCGACGTCGACTACCAGTCCGACCCCAAGATCATCGCCGCCGGGTACATCGGCGAATGCCTGTACAACCGTGCCCTCGCGTTGGCCAAGCGCACGAAGAACGACGGCGTCATCGCAAGGGTGCAGCTCCCCGGGCTGTGCCTCGGGATCCCCGGGAAGCCCGCAGCGCACGCCCAGACGCTCGTGGCGGCCGGCCTATGGGCCGAGCATCCCGACGGGTGGCTGATCGCTGCCTGGTCGAAGCGCAATGCGTCGGCGGCGGACATCGATGCGAAGGCAGCCCGGAAGAAGGCTGCGTCGATCAAGGCCAACCACGAACGCTGGCACGTCGATGGCAAGACATCCGCTTCATGTCCGCTCTGCTATCCGACCGGACTCCGAACCGGATCCGAACCGGAATCCACAGTAGTCCGACTGTTGTTGACGATATGCCGTACTTCTCGTCGGTCGTTGCATAGCAACAATTCTTTCAATTGTTCTGTAACAATTTTCGGGTGCAACAGCCATGGACTCACATTGTCAAGTTAGAGAGAAGGGATCCTTGAGAGGTCTGAGGGAATAAGAAATTAATCTTCTGTTTTGTACAATATCTTTCTATTTTTTAGATATTTTGATGTTTACAGTTACAAAGGCCATAATCTAAACAAAGGGTTCCCCACATATAACTAGAATAATTGGGTCTTCCTACCATCTTGGCAGAGTACTTTTATGTACTTTTTTGCCTTTTTTGCAGTACTTCTTCCTTAATGTGGCCTTTTGGTCACCTTTCCAAAAAGAAGAATAATTGGGTTTTTCTACATTGTAGATAATGATTTCTTTTTAAAACAATGAAGGTTTCTAAGGGTATTTTCATAGTATGTTTGTATAATAAAGCATTTTAATCATAGTATGTAAGACGCAGGCATTGTCTAATGATTTACCCTTTGTAAGTTTTCCCTCTTCAAACCCTACTTTCATTTGTGGTGGGGACAGCCCGCAGCTGCCCCCAGCAACCTGCCATTGGTGCAACCCTACCCATTTCCATGCTCATGGGCCATCACCATGCCTACATGTCATCAGCGCTGTTCCATTTGCACAGTCTCCCACCACTGCATCTGCATGCCTTCCCAGTATCCAGGGTTTCATCTTCTCTACCCTTTATCCCTTCCTACTCTTTTTTTCTTCTTCTTTTTTTCTTCTTCCTCTTCAATCCTCGCCCTTCCTTCTTTATTCTTGCTCCCCTCCACATCAGTAGGGCCTGACAAGATCTCACCAGATAGTATACCAAGATACAATAGCCTCATCATGCAATGCCAATGTAGATAATCTTGAAGTTTTAATTGCCTATCCACTCCATCAACTGTCTTTTCAGAACAGTGTCCCCTTGCCCCATCAGAATGCTCATCACCATAGCTGTATAGCCTGTCATTCTAGCTCCGCCCTCTCCAATAGAAACCTAGCTCAGATTTCAACCTTCCAATCCCAAGGTTGATCCCATCATCCTAATAATATGAACCATCACAATGATATGCCAGGAACATTGCACACCAGTAACATTGACAGATCACCTTAACTGCCCATAAAATTGGGGCCACTGACCAGGGCATTGCTCTCGAGGTCAGTCTGATCCACCAAGTGCTGATGACGCCTTTTCTTATTGTCTTTATGATGCCATCTCTCTCCTAGCAAATAAAGGGCCACCATGTCGCTTATGCAAGAAGGAACCAATCGTAGGTACGTGACGTCCATCGCGCTACAATAATGTCGTCGCGTAAATTCAAAAGTTCATTTCACCACAGCCTCTAACGGCATGGCTCGTACTAAGCAGAGTGCCCGCAAGTCCACTGGTGGCAAGGCACCTCGCAAACAGGTAGCGCCTGTGGCCGCCCGCAAGACCGCCGTTGCCTCGGGCGGGATCAAGAAGCCTCATCGTTTCAAGCCTGGCACTGTAGCGCTTCGAGAGATTCGTCGTTATCAGAAGAGCACTGAACTCCTCATCCGCAAGCTTCCCTTCCAGCGCCTGGTCCGCGAAATTGCTCAGGATTTCAAGACCGATCTGCGCTTCCAGGCTGCCGCCATCAGTGCCATGCAAGAGTCAGCTGAGGCTTACCTGGTCGATCTCTTCGAGGACACCAACCTTTGCGCCATCCACGCCAGGCGTGTGACCATCATGCCAAGTGACGTGCTGTTGGCGCGTCGTATTCGCGGTGAAAGTACCATTTACTTACCAAGATGATGATGGAGGCGAGGGTGGATAGAACCTAACAGAGGGAGGCAAGTACAATACACCAGCTAAGTTACCACATCCCGGGCAAGGTCTTGCTATGAGTAGGATACGATAATCACGTGACGGAGGCGTGCATAGACGGCAGCGTAGTTGTTCCCACTGATACCATCGTCGGGGTTGATCGTCCATCATCTTGTCGAATTGGCGCATGTTCTCGAGGCTTCTCTGTAATGCCTCCGTCATCAACTTTGTGTACTCCTCTTCCTTCCTCTCCCTTCTCGCTCTTCTCGCGGAAGACCTTGAACCACGCTTGCCCTTCCCCATATGGATCGCGGGACAATAATGTCGTCGCGTGATTTTGAAATTCATTTCAACATGGACCCGCCTCGTTGGCCCCTCGTTATCAAGACAGCAGTGCACTACTTTCCATTACCGATTACGGAGTGCTATACAACTGAGCAACAACGTCAGCACTTTATCTCCGCGATCGCCGATGTGTTGTTCGTACCTACGCTGAGGGCATTATGCGTGGCTGCTCTGGGTAATGCGTCGCGCAAACAACAAGTTAAAAGCTACAGAACTATTCTGGATATCGATGAATATTTCTTGTTGGTAACCAAATTTGAACTTCTTTTGCATTTTCTTTGCTTTGCTTTTGGGATGACATGTCCTTAAGAGTTCCCACATGGGGACTTACAGCCTGATGATCCTTGCCTATGAATGAATTGTATATATTTTCTGTGGTACTGAGGAATGCTTGTGGATTACTTTATTAAAGCTGACAACTATTAAGCACTATTTGTTACAATATGCTGTGCAAACAATAAAAATGACCGATACTTAAGAGGCTTCTTGATGTTCTTGGTCCATGCTGGTGAAGCTTAACACATGCTTGATTAATAAGTGTGAAAAATGAAGCCCTGACTGCAGTACGCAACAATAGGTTAACTTGCAAGTTCTAATGTGGGGGAAATAATTAAGGATGGCAGTTGCAGTTTGTTCAACTGTGCCATAGCTAGATGATCAAATAAAAACTGCTTTGTTGGAAGCAAAGTTTGCTGACTCAGTGGGTCGGACCGACCCAAGCTCGCCCTGGTAATATACGAGTCTTTGATGACTGAGGCTGACTCGTACTGTATCAGCCGATTCAGACCGACCTGGTTTCTCTGTGGTATGGTATGAGTCAGCCAACCAACCATGGTTCGAAGTTCTGAAAGTGACTTATGGTCTTATGTAACGTATTGCATATACAATGTTCACACCTTTACATTTTGTTGTCTGAATGAATCTCCAGTGAGTAGGGAATTTTGCTCTGCCCCCATGCCCCAAGCTTACCCTCTTGCTGCAGCAATATATAGAATCTTTTGTTCCTAAAGTTGCTGAACATGTGAGTTTGTGGGCCGTGGTTAGTATATAGTGGTGATTGTGGGTGGTGGTGCTAGTAGAACATAGGGAATTAGGCTGCAGTATTGTGGAATTGGATGGTTGATCAATGGTTTGGCAGATCATATGTTATTATTATTGAGATTCTTTTTCTTTGTTTGTTTAGTAGTGCATGCCATAATTGTCAAGGCGAGCTTGGGTCCCCCTGGCGCCTAAGTGCTTAGGCGGTGCCGAGGTGGCAAGTTCATAAGATAGAGAGGGGGAGGGAGAACACAAATAAACCTGGTATAAGATGCATGAAAAGATTATAGATTTGAATATTAAAAATTGAAAGACATGGAGGGAGGGGGGCCAGAGAGAGAGGTGGTGAAAGACCTGCGCGAGCGCACCGGCGCCGGCATGATGGATGCCAAGAAAGCCCTCGAGGAGAACGCCGGCAACATGGAACAGGCCATCGACTGGCTGCGCCAGAAGGGCATGGCCAAGGCCGCCAAGAAGTCCGGGCGCGTGGCCGCCGAAGGCATGGCCGTGGCTGTCAGCAATGGCACCCGCGGTATCGTGGTCGAAATTAACTCCGAAACCGACTTTTCCGCCCGTAACGAGCAGTTCACCGGTTTTGTGAACAAGGTGGCCCAGGCCGCTTTGGCCGCTGGTGCAGGTTCCGCCGAGGAAGTCGGCGCCCTCAAGCTCGAAGACGGCAAAACCGTCACCGAGTCCCTCACCAACCTCATCGCCACCGTGGGCGAGAACATGACCCTCCGCCGCGCCGCCAAGCTGGAAGTGAAGAGCGGTACCGTTGGCGCCTACACCCACATGGGTGGTAAAATTGCCGTGCTGGTGGCCATCGAAGGCAAGGAAATGCCGGACGTCGCCAAGCAGGTGGCCATGCACGTCGCCGCCACCAACCCGCAGGCTTTAGACCGCGATTCTGTGGACCAGGACCTGCTGGCCCGCGAAAAGGCCGTCTACGAGGCCCAGGCTGCCGAATCCGGCAAGCCCGCGCCGGTTGTGGCTAAAATTGTCGAAGGCCGCGTGAGCAAGTTCCTGGAGGAGATCTGCCTGGTGGACCAGGCCCTGGTGATGGACCCGGACCGCAAGGTCGGCGCCGCCGTGGAAGCCGCCGGCGGCAAGCTCACCGGTTACGTGCGCTACGCCCTGGGCGAAGGCATCGAGAAGGAAGAGACCGACTTCGCCGCCGAGGTGGCCCAGCAACTCGCCGCCGCCAGCGCCTAATTGGGTAGAGCCCGCCCCGCCCCGTGGTTTCCTGTAAACCACGGGGCGTTTTCGCGAGTGCGGGCCAACGCGTGGACTATCGGAATTATTGAGAAAAATGCGGAACTCTCGTAAGGTTAAGCCATGCAAACCCCGCTCCTCCCCCCCATCACGCCCGCCCATTTCTTTGCCGTCGATATGCGCGTCGGCGTGGTGACGGAGGTGAGGGACTTCCCCGAAGCCCGCAAACCCGCCTACCAGGTCTGGGTGGATTTCGGTCCGGCCATCGGCATCCGCAAAACCAGCGCCCAGATAACCGTCCATTACACCAAGGAAGGGCTGTGAAAGCGGGCTACGAGAGCCAAGATCGGACAGCAGGCCACGGAGGCCGAGGGTGTGATAAATTGGCGATAGGTTCTCAGTGTACTAGAATTGTCCCCAGAAGAATGTGAGGCTAATATAGTCGAAGCAGCGCAGGAGCCCGATTGGAGACAGCATCTGTGCAATGGTTCCTGCACCAACAGCTACCCAAAAGTAAAGAAGAAAGATTGAAGCTCCTTAAGACTAAAGATTCCTATGAGTTTAGAAGCAGGACACTATTCCGAATCATGGTGGATGCCTGCGAAAAGATTCTGCTTCGCTGCCTATCCACAAAGGAGGCTTGACAAGTGATGAAAGAAATACATGCCAGAATAGCTGGGGCACACCAAGCTGGACCGAAGATGAAATTTTAAATCAAGAAATTAGACTATTATTGGCCTACTATGTTTAAAAATTACTATCAATTCATAAAATCATGTCAGAAATGCCAAGAGCATGCTGCCGTGCCCAGGAGGCCCCCTATACCCCTATACCCAACAATTCCCAACTAGCCTTTCACTCAAAGGGGGAGCGACGTGGTTGGACCTCTTCCAGCTTCCTCGATTGGATACAAGTATATCTTGGCAATAACATATTACTTCTCCAGATGGGCAGAAGCTATAGCACTCAAGGAGGTGATTGGTGAGCTTGTCGCCAGATTCATCAAGCAAAATGTCATCTTCCAGTTTGGTGTTCCCAACTGAATAATTTTTGACAACAGAAGCCACTTCAAGAATCAAATGATATATCAGCTCGCCGAGAAGTATAAAATTGATTAGAGGACCTCCACCCCTTACAATCCACAAGCAAACGGATTGGCTGAAGCATTTAACAAAACCTTATGCACGCTCCTTGCCAAGACTGCCAGTTCCCATAAAAGGGACTGGGAGAAAAAGATGTATGAAGCATTGTGGGGATATCATACTATCTACAAAACTCTTACGGGTTGTTCACCCTTCTCACTGGTATATGGCTCCGAGGTGGCAGTCCCCATAGAGCTAGAAGTTCTGTCACTCAGGGTCGCTATTCAATATGGTCTGGCCCGTGATGAACAAATAAATGTTGAAAGAAGATTTGAAGAATTGGCTAAACTGGAGGGAAAACGCCTTCAGGCACAAAGGAACATCCAAATATACCAAGCTCGCATGGCAAATGCCTTCCCGGGCATCGTCGTCCACCGCCTTGACCTCGAAAAGGCTGTAGGCGCGGTTCGCCATCCCGTCCTCCGCGCCCGCCGACTGCCGGAGAAATCCTAAGAGCCCGCCGTGAACAAGGGAATTTCAGTAATGATGACAGAACAGCAGGAACGCCTCGTCTCGTTGCTATTGGGCACGTTCCCTAACTTCCAATCCGGGGATGCAGAGGCGGCGCTTGCGGCGTATGCCCTGGTAATCACCGGCGCTGATCCGCGCGACGTTGAGCCGGGCATCACGATGCTGATCAACGGCGAACTTCCGGGCTTTGACGGGCGCTTTGCCCCCACGTCCACGCAGTTGGCGCGGGCCATTCGGGTGTGCCTGGAACGCCGTGTTGACGCAGAGATTGCCGCTCGCAAGGCACTTCCGCCGCCAGTTGATGACTGGGTTGACGACCCGCCTGAGATCAAGGCGCGAAACAAAGCCCGTCTCGATGCGCTTGCCGCGTCCCTCGCCAGCACCATGGACATGGATCGGGCTCCGCTGCGCGACTTGCAGCGTCGGACAAACGAGCGGTTCGATCCCCCGGTCTATTCGGTTGGCGATCCCGATGCAGAAGGCGACATGGGCGGGAGGGACGTAGCGTGAGCCCTCCATTCGCCAAAGAAACCGATCTCTGCGCAGCCTTCATTGCGGCGCTGCCTGATGGCTGGGTGGCGTATCCGGAAACGGGCGGTTTCGACATCCTATTGGTGCGCAAGTCTGACGGAATGCAGATCGGAGTTGAGGCAAAGCTGAAACTGAATGCGAAGGTGATCGCACAAGCTGCCGAGGGCGGCAGCTTTTATGAGGTCGCCGGAGAACAACCGGACTGCCGTGCCGTGCTAGTGCCTGATGGTGTTGGTCTTGAACTTCGACAGGTCTGCAATCTCATCGGGTTGACCGTCATCCTGATGCGCCACGGCGATGGCCTGAGGGGCTATTCGTCTCCTTTCCAGCCCGAGCTGCCAAAGATCGCCAAATACTATTGGGAGGAATACGGTGACTGGCATGAGCGGTGTCCAGTCAAGCGCCTGACGTTGCCAGATTGGGTGCCAGACGTTGTTGCTGGCGATAGCGCCCCGGTTGCGCTGACGCACTGGAAGATCGGGGCCATCAAGCTCGTCGTTACGCTTGTGGCTAAAGAGGACTACGTCTACCCTGACGCAATTTCTTGATGTTCTATATCTTGGAGCAGCCTCGCTTGGGTGTATTTCTAATTCAAAGCCCCCCAAGACGGGGGTGGGGGAGATCATTCAATGGATGAACTTTATGGTCGATTTGTTTTACCCTTTAAAATGTCACCTGCTTGTTGGGCGGCTTAGCTTAATAGGCATTTATGTTTGTTCCCTTGATGTTTCATATGCTCTTGCATGATTTTTTTTCAATGTTAGGATAACTTTTCTTTTTATAGGTTTTCTCTGTTTCTGTAGGAAGAAAGACCAAAATATTTGTTTAGCATTCTCCAGTTCCTGCCGAGCAAAAATTGAGAATTTTTATTCCAAATACGTGGAGCTGAACTTTAGGTTTGTTGTTTGATTTACAGTGGGTGGAAGGTTATGGTAGATGAGTGGGTGAATGCCACTGCTGCTCTTACAGGTCCAGATCAGAACATCCTTCTTCTCCAGGAGATGTGCTATAGGTTTTTTTGTTGCCTTTTAGTTGTCTGCTTGTTGCTGACGATCCACTTTGCAACTGCAGAAGCCACACCAGAGTCAATGAATCCATCCGTCGCAGATAATGAAGAGGGACTTCCTTCACCTCCAATGGATGAAGGGATCCTATTTGCCACTCAGACTACGGTGGAGCTCTCCCAGGTGGATACATATGTGATCATACCAGTAATATCTGTTTTTTTGTTTACGTTCCAAAAAAGACAGAAAATCAATATGGAAAATTAAACTGATCAAGTTCAACTTTTTTGCTTTGGGGTGCTGCAAATGTTCTATTTCCATAGTTCTTCGACGGCATGGACGATGATGGAAGTAAGTTGGATTTGCTATTTTCTGGGTCACTTTATTTCAATTTTTTTTGGGAAAAACTTTCATACATAATACTTCTCTGTGGTTTTTGTTGCAGATATCCGAAGCAATGGTGAATTTGACAAATGCAAAGAAAGCGGAAGGAAGCCTTCTCTGGAGAACCATAATAGCACAATGAGGAAGCAGCAAGTTTCAAACCAGTCGATTATTTCTGAAGACAGCAGCCAGATAAGAAAGCAAGGAGTCTTGAAGAGGCAAGAAAAGCCGCAAGAAACCATCAACAAGCGAAAGAACCTACAACAATACTTCTGTAGGCCATGCAAGCCACAAGAAGACCTAACGCAGCAAAGTAGACAACCGGAAGCTCTCGCCCCATAAATGCCAGGCATTGAACATGTAAGGCGACATCCACCATGTTTATAGCCAATATAGAATTTCAAGGAATACTGAAGCTGCCACGAGCTGTCTTGAACTTCAAATTGAGCACGATCGATGGTGTGGGAACCGGGGCAAAAAAAATCACTTCTGTAAATTAATTAATATTGCTATACTGGGAGTTACAGTCTTAGCCGGGACGTCTTCCCCACGCCCCGAGCGTGGAGGTACACTCGCCACCCCTCTTTAGTTACACTGCTTTCCTAGTATAGGCTCTTTATGCCGCTGCTCGTGAGCATGTTAGGGTCCTAGCTCGTGATATTATCTCAATCACCGCTGCAAGAGAGAGACGAGACCCACCCCGTGACCCGATCCGGACACTAGAGAGAGCCAACCACCCTTGACTCGTCGCCGCCTCTTTCAGATTGATCTTGGAGGTCTGGAGCCGCACGCCCGACGGGCCCAGCAGCTTTTCCAGGATCGCCACCATCGGGCGATGATTGGCCATCTCCCAGAACACCGGCGTGTGACTGTCGGGCTGCTTGATGCGGCGGACCTTTGGATTTTCCGGCGTGTGACCCGGCTCCAGGTCGTAGACATCGGTGTGCTCGCTGACCGCGGCGGCGTTGGCCACCAGGTCATCCAGCGCCGCGCGCGCCCGCGCCAGAAGATCGGCGTCCAGCACCTCGGGAACCACGAGGTACCCGTTCTCCCGGTAGAAGGCGACATCCTGGTCGGTGATCATCGGCGATCCTTCCTTTGCCCCGATGCTAAGGCGGCATGCGCGCGGGCGCAACGTGGAGAGCCGGCGGACAGCGGCGTGGACAGGCCTGCGCGGAAACGGCGGCGGATCCGGCAGGCCGATGCGCGAAGCTTCGGAGTTTCAAGCCGGTGGCGATTATTCGTTTTGCCGATATCGCCTGCCCCCCTCCCCCCTTGGATGGTGGACAGGACGTGGACAGACGCTAGGCTGCCCTTGGGGAACAATATCGGGGATTCCATGACCAAGCGCGTGACCACGGCCATCGCCGCCGCCTTTCTGCTGGCGGGGCCGGCGCTGACGACGGGACCGGCCTGGGCGCAACTGCCGGCGGGCGCCAGCCTGAACGCGACCGGCCATCCCGGCCCCAACACCCCGCCCGACGAATACAGCCGCCCGCGGCGCACCATCTCGCCCCCCTGTTATGCAGGACGCCCCTGTTATGCAGGACGCTCCAGCAGGTCGAGGAATGGCACCAGGGACGCGACGAGCCGTCGCCGGGCGTCGACCTCGGGCATCCACTCGGCGTTGTCGATCTCGGGGAAGGACTGGATCCGGCCGGACCGTGGCGGCCATTCGAGCTCGAACAGGTTGCTGTGGAGTGCGCCCTCGGCGAGCTCGAACTCGGATTCCGCCGCGAAGGCGATGACGATCTTGCCGGATTTCGTTCTCTGCTCGCCGAGGCGCGTGTAGTCGTGGTCGGGCGCCGGCACGCCGATCTCTTCGCCGAATTCCCGCAGGGCGGCGTCCAGTTCTTCTTCGCCGGGGTCGAGGAGACCTTTCGGGAACGACCATGCCGCATCGTCCTTGCGTGCCCAGAGCGGCCCGCCCATGTGGGCGAGGAAGACCTCGAGTCCTCCGTCTCGCCGCCGCCACAGCAGGATGCCCGCGCTCCGAACGTTCGCCATCCCCTCATCCTGCCCCTTACCGGCGGTCACCGGTCCGCGCGAGGATGAGGGCATGGCATCGATCATCGAGAAGCTCGCCGACCGTGTGAACGACCGTGGGATCACCATGGCGTACGGCCAGGTCGTCCAGGTGGACGGCGTGGATGTCGCCCCGGTCGCGCTCGTCACCTATGGGTTCGGTGGCGGCGGCGACAATGAGGACAACGGCGGTGGCGGGGGTGGCGGCGGTGTCATCCCCCTCGGCGCCTACATCGGCGGCCCGGACGGCGTCCGGTTCCGCCCGAACACGATCGTGCTGCTGGTCGCCGCGATCCCGGTCGTGGCGACCGTCGGCTGGGTGCTGATCCGGCTGGCGAAGGCGCTGCGCTAGCCGGCTGCACTCTCCCGCTTCGTTACCCCGCTGCGGTACCCCGCTGCGCTAGCCGACTGCGCCTTCGGCGACGTCGGCAGGCTCGTCGACGGGCGGCACGCTCGACCCGGGGCCGGTCTCGTTCGCGGGGCGACGGATGAAGAAGGTCGCCGGAATCGCGAGCAGGGACACGATCGCAGCGGCGATGAAGGCGAGGTGCGCCCCTGAGCCGGTGGCGACCGCCGTGCTGGCGCCGTCGGCGTGGAGCCGGGCGACCTGCGCGGACAGGATCGTCGCCAGGAGCGCGGTCCCGGCCGCTCCCGCGACCTGTTGAACCGTGCCCCGCCTTGCCCAACGGCGGATTTCACGCCATCGCCGACGCGATCTTTTTTAACCGCCAGTCGCCGATCGCGCTCATTGGCAACACCTTTTTCCTGCTGCGCAATGCCCCGCCGAACGGCGTGCTCAAATACCTCGCGCAAAAGCCGTCCGTGCCCGTGCGCAAATTGAGTCATCGCCTGCTGTTGCACCTGCGCAAGACCCAGACTCATCACGGCGTGGATTGGGACCAGCTTTGCATCGCCCACGCGGCCACGCCGCAATTTGTCTTTGAATTGCAGGACGACGCCGTGCAGTTGCGCCTCATGGCCAAAAGCCTCCGCGATAAAAGCACCTGGGTCTGGAACGGTCATGAATGGACGCCGCATAACCGCGTGATCAAGCCCGGAGAAAAACCGGAAATTCTCGACGATCCGCGGCTGGACCCCGCGATTCAATGGCTGCGCAAGCTCGACTGGTTCATGCAAGAGCCGGGCCTGTGGGTCGGTGATGCCAACGAGAATTTTCTCGGAGCCTTGGCCGAAGCCTGGAGCACCAAACCCCAGGAAGCTGAGTTTCTCGGGAACCCGTCATTCCACCGGCTGTTCTTGCACCCGCGCCAATTGAAACCGCGCCTCGTCGTGAAGGGCAGCGGCATTGACTGGCTCTCCGTCTCCGCCGAATGGGAAGCCGAAGGCATGAAACTTTCCAAGGCCGATCTCGAACGGCTGGCGGCCGCCACCGGGCGCTTCGTGAAATTGCCCAATGCCGGCTGGGTGGAACTCGACACCACCGCCGTGCAAGGCGCGCATGAAGTCATGGCGGACATGGGCGTGGATGGCCTCATTGCCGTGCCGCAGAAAGTGGGCATGGAGCACGTCGCCCACCTGGGCGAAGAAGAATTCACCCGCTTCGCCGATACGCCCGAGGCCAAAGCCCTGCGCGACCGCGTGCGCGATTTCAAGGGCGTGCCCTCGGCCGCCTTGCCCAAGACGCTCAATGCCGAACTGCGGCCGTATCAGAAGGACGGTTTCGATTTCCTCGCCCACCTCGTGCAGGTGAAACTCGGCGGCATTCTGGCCGACGACATGGGCCTCGGCAAAACGCTCCAGACGTTGACGTGGCTGGCGTGGTTGAAGGAGCGGCACACGAAGAATCCCAAGCCGTCGCTCGTCATTTGTCCCGCGTCCGTGCTGCATAACTGGCGGATACAAGGTGGACCCTCCTCAACCGCATGAGGCCCCTATGAGGAGGGCAGGAGTCAATATGATCTCCCTATACCAGGTGCTCCCCGAAGAAATCTCTGAGCCAAGCACCCGAAGCACTTATGAAACTCACTTCCTTGAGCCTGTAAAAGAGCAGCAGGGGTGGTAGCAGGTCCCCGCAAAGGCCAGGAAGAAGAAGGCACCTCACCCTAGAGTGGGGGCATGCTTACGCGGCATCACACCACGACCTGCTCCGTCAGTGGAAACGCCCACATGGACCTCTCCACCCACAGTCATCAGAATACCCACTCACAATCGACGGAGACAAACTCCACTACCGATGGGCACTGTTTGAAGTACTCCTCAAGAATCACGATGAGTGCTTCCTTGCGTGCCTCACGCTCATCGCCCGCTATGCGGTCGAGAAGCTCGTTGAGCTTCACGTAGCAGGAGTCGTTCGTGAGGATGTTCTCGGCGATCTTGTCGGTCGAAAGACGACCCACGTCGAGCTGCTTTGCGCGAATAGCCGAGCCAAGGTTGGCGACGATTGCGACGCCGGCCCGAACATCTTTGCCCGCAAATCGCTCCGCTACTGCCGACGAGGCAGCCGCGGCGCTCATGCGAACACCACTGGCGAAACGCCGACTCGGGTCGCCAGGCGTGCGGCCTGACGTTCGTCACGGGGACAGCGCATATTGCGCGTGATCCTCGTGAGTCGGGTGGTTGCGTTCCGCTTCTCGCGAGCTTTCTTGTGCTCGCGTCGTGCTGTTTTGGTCACTAGGACCCCTTCTCGTACTTCAAGCGCACTCGTAGTGACAATCGCCGCCCCGGTTGGGCGGCAGTCGACTAGTTCCCTAGCATGCACTTAGCACCGAAGTATACAGCTCTTGACAATATCTGTCAAACAGTGTTTTATATAGCGTTTTTACGACGCCAAACTACGCTAGATCTAGCGTGCCTCCCTTTAGAATCCATTTCATTTCGCTTGCGCTTATTTCATAATTGTTATGGTATTTATTTGTTTGATGGTGTAAATCCTACTTCGTACTTGTCGCGTTATTTTGTATTATCTTGGTAACTTTTGTCAATTTTTATGGTATGAAATAATATTCTTGATTTTTAGTATTTTTATTATCCTTGTTCTTATTAAGCAGTCGGGATGCATACGAAATAACCTAGCCATGCTCTGATACCCAAGACAATATAAAGTACTACCTTAATCAAACTCTCAATCAATAAAGACCCAAGTACATATTATGACCAGCCACACTAGATAAATAAGTAAGCTTAATAAAACTTTATAGGAAATGGGTTTAGCATTCGAGGCCAACTTATGTACGCAAAAAGGGACCTTAAAACCTAACTAGCGGGCCTTATACATAAATAAGGACTAATGGCTTGGATGCATTAGTACATAATGGGCTTTGAGGAACATATGTACTTATACATCACTATAACTATAATTGGTCTTTTAAAAATTGCCAACCCTTGATATATGCATGGGATTTATGTTAAAGGCCTTTAGGATATGTATATAAGACATAATGGGCCCAACTTAAACTAATAGACCCAATAATCCATTTATAAGCTAAGATACCATACACCCACATATGGGCCTCACATATGAGAGTACAGCCTAAGGGACTAATGTGACTTAAGGTTGTCAATGGATGCATAGGGTATATACATAAATACATAAACACTTAAGGGGTCCTGGCAAACCTAAAACCTTTAACCTCTTCACATTCGAAGCCAGCATGAAAATATGACTTTTAGGGTTTTAAAATCCAATTGGGAAAGCGACTTTGAATATGGCAACAGATGGATTAGTCTAGGAAGGTGTAAACCTATTAGGATTCTTACATGGGAAGGTTAATTCCCAATAGGTTTCTAACCTTTAGATCTCTCAAAGTTCTATAAATAAACACCCTTCTTCATCAAGCTCCGACTACTGCTGCTACTCATCTTGTTCCTTTTGGCGTCGACATTGTCCTTCATGTTGCTATGGTGGGGTGGTGAAGAAGGAGATCTTCCTCCTTCCGCCTCTTCTTCCATCACTGTTGTATGCCACTTCTTCCTTGGCTGCTGTTGCCATTCCTTTACTGCTCGCGTGGAAGCTGCTGCTGCTTCTTCATTCTTCCTTCTACTTTCATTCGAGTTGCTGCTGCATATTCTCTATTCTTCACGATCTCTCATCCCAAACGCCATCTAGAAGGTAGGTTTTCTCAAGAGCTAAGCCCAAGATGCAGTTAAAATAGGCTGCAGGCATGAGTAGGTCTAGTTAAATCTATTTCCTCTATGTTACATGAACCCTACTCGTGTGTTTTTCGAAGTTCCACTGCATGGTTAATTGGCACCCTGGGTAGTGGAATTCAATGAGGTCCTTGGGGAGGTTGGCCACGAATTCACTTATTAGACGAGCCGGTACAGTAATTGCGCCTGGTTTACTTACTTTGGCGCCAATGTACTGTGTACTGGCGATTTCAAGGTTTGTGGCGGCGATAAGGAGACGGCTTGCGTCGGTCCTAAGGAGGATATTACCGAGAATAGGGAGTTGTGTTTTGGTGCTGGCGACGCGGCCAACAACCGACAGTGCGTGTGTGAGGTTTTCTTGGGTGGTTGAGAGTTCCATTACTATATACCTTTCTTTTCATTTTCTGGGAGTAATAATAGGTGGTGTGGAAAGTGTGCAAAAGAGGGAAATAACAGAGATACTCCTCGGGTTTTGGCAGTGGAAAATGCTGACGAAAAAACGTGCTCAATGTGGGGGAAATCCAGTGAGTTTGTCGCAAGGTTTATGTTTCGAAGCGTAGAGCGGGTGAGTGGTGTGGAAGAAATATCACCAACCACCCACAAATAAACAGAGTTTATCAACAAACTGTACACATTTTTTACCCAGGCAGGAAAAGTGGCATTACGCATAGAGCTTCTCCCGAATAAGCGCGACTTGCTCGCGAATAATCGCATCGAATTTGATGCTCTTCTCGATTTTTTCAACAGAGTGAATGGCGGTAGTGTGGTCCTTACGGCCTAACTCAACCGCGATTTTTGGAAAACTCAAATGAAGCTCGCTGCGCATGAGATACATGGCGATTTGCCTAGGTAGGACGATGTGTTTATCACGCCGGCTGCTACAAATATCGTCGGTGCTGAGCTGGAAGTGCCGAGCAGTACGATCAATGACCTGTTTACTCGTGAGGTGCTGAGGACGAGAGTGCCGCACGCTTCCTAAAAGGCCCTCGGCGAGGCTAATATCGGGATCAAGTCCTCGAAAATCCGCCGTTGCTAGGAGTTGATTAAGAATACCCTCAAGCTCGCGGACGTTCGTCTTGATATTAGTAGCGAGGTATTCGACCACTTCATTCTCAAGTTCAATGCCAGACTGAGCAGCCTTGGCACTGATGATGGCGCAGCGCGTTTCAAAATCAGGGAGCTGAACATCAATCGTCATTCCCATCTCAAAGCGACTACGCAAACGCTCAGTGAGAGTGGGGATACTCCTTGGGGGTTTGTCGCTACTAATAATAATCTGTTTATTATTCTGGTGAAGGTAACTCACTGGGCCGAGTGTTCGCTCGACATTAGGTACGTTTTCCTATCTTAGATTGTACTTTTGTTGGACTGGACTCTGTTATACCTTGTTGATGACATAACGCTCGGAACCGAACACGGTATCCTGAACGCCACCGGTTAGCTGTGCAACGCCGTCCGTGGTTTCCGTAACCAGATAGCGCGGACCAACCTGTTCGTCGATCTGCAAGCGGTTACGTGGGTTGAACTCGCCGTCATACTTTTTCCAAGTGACGAGATCGGCGGTCACGAGGTTGTTCTGGAAGATCGCCGCGAAGGCGTTCATAACCAGTCTGGACTGGTCAACTACAACTGATGCCATTTTACGCACTCCATGCGTGTTAAAAGAAGATTTTGGTCTTCCTCACTCACGCGGAGGCGAACGGGCGAGTTGATGACGTTCAACCCGGAAAACGAAAGGGTTTTACCCCACGTCTCGAATAAATATCCGAAACGTGGGGTAATGTCAAATCACTTCTTTGCGAAGAATTCCTTCTCGAAAGCATCGAGATCGTCGGTATCCCCCGCTACGGTAAATCGGCCCGAAGAACCGCGTGGAAGATTCGACGGAGGCGCTCCCGCCTTGGTAGGGCGTCCCGAAGTTTTCTTGCCTGCGATTTCTGCGTCCTTCCGTGCAACCCAGAACGCTTGCTGGGTGGGGGTCATGGCCGCGACCTTGATGGCTTCGGCCATGTCGGTGGCCAGTTCGTAGGCAATTTCCGCCCCGTTCTCGGCTTCCGTGATCGCCTCGAAAGTCGCCAGTTCGAGAGGATACTCCTTCTCCATGCCGCGCTTCAGAACCACGTCGATAAAATCGTCGTGGATTTCCGAACCTTTGGCCGCGATGTCCGCGACCTTGGACTGGCGATCCTGGATGACGGCTTCCTGAGCCGCCCGCATACGGATTTCTTCCTGAGCCTTCTGCGCCTTTGTCAGATGCGCGCTGATCTGCTGCGAAGCCTTGAAGTCGATCATGTCCTGGATGTATTTGTCATCCAGTGCGCCATACTGATACTTGCTCGGGTCAGGAGGGCCGTCTTCGGGGGTCGATTCTTCGCTCTTGGGAGCCTTTAAAGCCTTCTCAAGCTGAGCAATCCGTTCCTCAAGAGCCTTCTTCTCCTCGCGCTCCCTGTTACGTTCCTCCGCAAGTTGGCGAATCCGCTCGGTTTCAGACGGATTTTATGACGGATCCGTCTGAACTTTGTGACGGAATAGCGACGCACTACGTCCGTCTGAAATTTCAGATATGTAGTTTTACGGCGGAACTAAGGATGGAATAATTCTGTCTGAAATTTCAGACGGATTTTGCGACTTTATTTCAGACGGACCATTTGCGACGGAATTTAGACGGAAACGTTTCCGTTTGAAAGTTCAGATGGAATTACAGACGGAATGGTATCTGTCTGAAATCTGTAACTAGAAATATAAGACGGTCATATTCCGTCACAAATCCGTTTGAAATCCGTCTCAAAAGTTATTTTCGACGGAATTTCGGATGGATTTGCGATGGAATACGGCCGTCGCAAACTCCGCCTTTTCTTGTAGTGTCTGCTGTGACCTCTTTCTTCTGGCTTTGGTATTTCAGAAGGACTTCAACTGAATTCTGAAGCCCTTTCCTAATGTCTGCAACTTTTTATGGTTGACTGAAGCCTTCTCACCTGGGTTACCGGATGTCTGTTCTGCATATTTGTTTGGGATCAGCATTTTTACATCTCTATGGATATGACATTGTGCCGCATGGATATTGTTGATTGTTTTCTACGTGAAAGTCTGTGTTTTTGACGTGCTCCTCTGCCATTCTTCAGATGGACCCAAAATTCCTCAGGAATCAGAGGTATGCCAGGAAGCACAACAAGAAGAATGGTGGGTCGGCAACCGAGGAGTAAAAGATGTTTTGGGGATGGCATGACGACCGTTGTGTGGTGTTTATTTAAACAAGCATTTTCTTTTAGTCTGCTTCAGCAGATGGTGATGGTAACGATTTTGTTTCATTCATTAGATTGACTTTTCATTCAAAACTAGGTAATGAACATTACATGTTAGCTTTACAGCGAATTCAATGCGTTTGCATCATACAGCTTTGTTCTTTCTACTACTTGCTTTCCATTTCGGTTATTTTAGTTGACTCCATTTAGACACAATTCTTATGCTTTGGTCTGTGTAATGTGATTATTCGGCTATCTTCATTCTGCGTTAATGCTTGTTGCCTTCTGGACTATTTTGTGGTGCAGCAGAAATTTATGTTCTGTTGAGTGGGCTGAGTTCTGCCTCTTAGGAAAACCTTGACCTCTTGCCACATATTGGATATCTTTAGTATAGAGACCTCATCTTTCTTGGAGAAAAGTTCCCTCCTGCCTTGCTACAGGACCACTTTGTTCGGCTCCCTTTCTCCTTCAATGCCTTTTGACTCTCAGTTTGTTTAAGGGGATCTCTTTTTCACGTTGCATCACCCAAAAATGTGGGCCTTTGAGTGCCTCCTATTCCTATTCTGTGATGAAATGCTCTAATCATCAGTATCCGATTCATGGTAGTTGCCAAAAAGCATGGCCAGAGGGGCTGCTAAGCAAGGTTTAAAAAAATGGTCGGTTTGGGGTGGGAACCAGGAGAAAACTTGTTGAAGCTGCCATTGAAGAAGCTTTGCATGAATTGTAGTAAAGGTTGCATGAGGTTGAGATTTCCAGAAGGCTTGAGTGGGGCATCACGTTCAAAATATATGTTCGACAATCCAGGAGGATGAAGTTATAAGAATCTCCAAATAGAGCAGTCTGGAAGTTGGTGACCACTTCTCTGCAACAATTTGGGTTATTGATTGAGCCCCATTCCAGCCTTAAGTGATGATTGTAATTGGTCTGGCAACGGCAAGATATAAAAAGGAAGAAGTAGGTGTTGGACTTAACACCGTACAACAGATTTGGGGAAGGTTTGGCGAAGACAAGTAAGAAAATCCTCGCCAGTGCGGGAAAGGTTCTAAATTTAGAGCTAGCTGACAAACACTCTCATTAGGGGGAAAGATATCCTTAACAAGGGAAATGATCTCCCTTTGCCACAAGGGAACAAATCACCTAAAAATGAAAGCAAAAAGGGTAGCAAACTGGGACTGGGAGAAGAGTGTGTGAAGAGGCTCTCCATCAGAGATTGGGAATTCCAGCGTGTGCTTTCGGCATGTTGGGGGTAGCCTCTCAGTCGCTTAACCCACTTCCTTCTCTCTAAATCCTCACCGTGATGAGGTTGGTTTCTTCTTGTTCTCTCTTGTGCACACATACCTGTTTTTGAAGTAAATTAGGCTCAAGTATGAGAACTTTATGTGCTCATTTGGATCTCTCGAGACGAGACTAAAGAAATCTACTTCCTTTTGGCTCAAAGCATGAGAACTTTGTGTGCTCTGATTTGGATCTCTCGAGACTAGAGAATCCACTCCGGTTGGATTTTTCCCAGCTCTCTACATTGTCAAATAATGTGCATGTGAATGCATTCCAATTAGGATGCTGTCTGAACGTTGAAAAGGGCGCTTGCCTTTGAAGTGGTAAAGAGAAGCCTCAGACGATTTGTTAAATTCGTTTGAAGCTCCGCATTTCAGATGAGAACACACACAAAGTCCCTTAGCTCGTGGTTTGTTTGATCAACAATAAAACGTACGGTAAAACTGCACACCTGGTGTGCGGCCAGTATTACTCGGAGTAAGAAACACTGGGAATCCCATCTCAGCGTTGGAGTATCGCCCTGATGGGAAAATAGGCATAGGAGACAAACATGCTGCCTGGGAGAGTTTCAAGAGAGAAGATTGCAAAGAGGCAGGCGCATCGATGGAAAGTCACCCTTCAGTCGGGCTTGATGTTAACCAGCGCTACAATGTTTAGATAAAACAGGGAATCCGGTGGAAGAGCTGAAGATGACTGTTGAAGCAATAAAGCAACCACATTGTTGACGGGAGTCTTGCAGCCGCGTGATGAGAGGGGAACCTCCTCTACCTGGAATGGGCGGCGCTGTTGGGAGGACAATCCCGAGGATCGCTCGTTGGAAAACGTCAATCGCATGACGCTACTCGCGTGTTCTACAGACTTGGATGGTCACTCACATGAAGCTTTGGGGTTGAGACCTTGAACGGGGATGTACCGCGAGACGTCACGTATACTAGTATGGTTAGAATTTCGAAGGGAATGCCGAACGCAGTGTTGAAACACAACGATCTTGAGACTTTGCTTGTCATATAAAATAACTCACAAGGCCGGGTGAGCCACTACTTGAAAGGCCGTGTTTGGTGACCTCCTTATTTGGAACGCAACTTTTGATGCCTTCTTCTAACATGGAAGATAATGGCGTGGAAACAGCCGCAGTAGTCAAACCTCTACTTTGTAACTCCATTTTTTCCTTCAATGTAGAGAGCTTTAATCTGGATTCTTAGTTGAGAGTTAAAATAGTAACGACTTCCTCCCTGAAAATAACTGGACTTAATTAAATTCACTGAAGGGAAGTATTTTCAAACAGGAACTGCGTCGAACATTTCCGTCGCTGTTTGGTTCTCGACCAGCATTAGGAGAAGCCCTTTCCAGTGGATACTCTGCTTCCCGGATCGGTGGCGGCGACAGCACCGATCTCCAGCAGTCCCTCCAGTCGTACCTGGATCACTACCACCAGCTCGATGATCCCGTGATCGAGTCCTGCCGACTGCTGGTGAGCCAGCTCGATGACGTGATCGACGCTGCCGTGGCGAAGGCTGCTCGTGTCGGGTTCAACGAAACCACTGCGTGGTGAGTGCCGTCCTGACCGACGAGCAAATCGCTGTTCTGGTCGGTGAGGCTGACGCCTTCCCGACTGGGCGGTACCGCTATCTACGGCCACTGTCGGAGGTAGCCGACCAGTACGTCAGCTACGTCCAGAACCCCGACCATCGGTTCATGCTCGGGGTGCCCGAGCTGGACGCCAAGATCCGAGGGTTCGGTCGGGGCGAGCTTGCCTTCGTGACGGGCAAGCCACACGAGGGCAAGACCGTTCTCGCCATCAATGCGATCGTGGCTAACCCTGATCGACGGGTGCTGATGTTCACCCTCGACGAGGTTGCCGATCTCGTGCTGGCGAAGCTGATCGCCGCCAAGCACTCGATCCCAGGGGATGCGCTGGAGGAGCGCATCAAGCACGACGACAGCCAGACCATCGAGTTGGTCAAGCGGGCAGCCACTGAGGACTTCCCGAACCTTGTTGTCATCGACCAGAACTTGGGGCTGCGGGAGATGGCCGACTGCATCGAGGAGGCCCAGGACTACTGGGGCGACCGATGCGACCTCGTGATCTTGGACTACCTGGACCTTCTACGCGGGGACGTAGACGTGACTGGCACGGTGGCGAAGGCCAATAAGCTCAAGAACTTCACCAAGCAGGCGGATGTGCCCGTCATGTGCATCCACCAGGCCAGCCGAGGGTCTGGCCCCAGAGGCCAGTCCGCTGGGATCGAGGCCATGCGGTACGGCGGTGACGACGCCGCCACGTTCGTCATCGAGGTGTTCCGCAAGCGAGGCGACAAGTCGCTGGACCCTTGGGAACTACAGCGCCACCAGAACACGATCACGTTCAACGTGGCAAAGAACAAGCGCCCGCCCTCGTTGCGAGGCGAGGTGACCTGTTTTCTGGACCCGCAGACGGGTGCCATCCGAGAACTGCGCGACGACGACTTCGGTGCGTTCAATCCGCACGCCCCGTCGCTAGGCGAGCACATGAGGGGGAACTGGTGACGGGACGAACTGCCGAGAATGCGCCGCTAGATCCCCTGCGCGCTCGGCGCGAGCCTGCAGCTCGGCGACTTCCAGCTCGACCTGATCGGCCTGCTGCTCGAGTTCGGCCGCGTGATCGAGGGCGCGCCCCCAGTGTTCGAACTCTTCGATCAAACGGGCCAGGCGCTCGGCGAGTGGATGCGCCGGCGCGGCCTGCCGTTCGAATCGGCACTGCTGCCGGCAGCGGTGCTGGCTGGCAGCGCACTGCTGTGCTTCGCCGTGGCCGTGTGGCGCTTCCGCTGGGAGGAATAGCGGCCCGCGCTGGTGATCTGCTTATGCGCATTGGCTAACCGACTGCGCGAAATTCCAATTTGTGCCGCCAAACCGTGGCAAATCGCCTCTTTGGTTCTAACGACATTCGAGGCCGTCGCTGTGACGCGCGCGCGGGGCGTGTGAGCCTGACTGGCATGAAGCTCCAGCAATTGAGGTTCCTCGCCACTGTCGCCCAGAGCGAGCTGAACATCACCACCGCCGCGGCCAAGCTCTTCACCACCCAGCCCGCCGTCAGCAAGCAGCTGCGGCAGCTGGAAGACGAGCTCGGCTTCAAGATCTTCGTGCGTCACGGACGTGCGCTGTCCAAGGTGACGCCGCCCGGCGAACGGGTGGTCGACTGCGCGGTGCGCGTGCTGCGCGAAGTCGCCAACATCAAGGGCATTTCCACGGACTTCAAGGATGACAGCGCCGGTACGCTCTCCATCGGCACCACCCATACTCAGGCGCGCTATGTGCTGCCGTCGGTGATCAAGGAATTCCGCGAGCGCTACCCCAAGGTGCAGTTCAACCTGCTGCAGGGGACCTCCGAGCAGCTGGCCGAAATGGCACGCACCGGTCGCATCGACCTGGCGATCGCCACGGGTTCGGCGTCCCTGTTCGAGAAGTTC